>JAMKFB010000399.1:146074-245207 GCA_036247105.1 Cirrhinus mrigala
AAGAGGGGGTACCTGTAATCCTTTAGGATTGTTCACTCTTTACTGTTTAGGAAATAACTCAAATACATTTCAAGGTGGCAGTTATTAAACCCTTATGAAACATGGCAGTTACAAAAGCCACACCACAGTTAAACAGTCCCTCCAGGATTTTGTGATTCTCTGACTGCAGAATTTAATACAAAATCAAATCTCAAATATTTCAGGCTGCAGAACTCAAGTCATCTTTATTTATATAGCACTTTATACAATACTGATTGTGTCAAAGCAGCTTTACAGTGTCAAACAGGAAAATAATTTGTTAATAATGCGAGAGGATAACAACAAAGAGTCATTTTTCCAGCTGAAGTTAGTTAATTTATGATTCAGTGACATCATCCAGTTCAGCTCTCTTCCAATAGTATCTGTGCAATCAGTCAAGTGACCCCATAATATAGTACGCATATATGTCGATTTGTGTATTACAGAGAAGAGAAATGAGCATAATAATATACGGTGACCAGGAAGGAACATGTTTGGTTTAGTTTTGTCATGGCCATGAGATCAAGTAACAACATTCTTATTTTGTGTCCACATAATGTGTAGTCATTGCCTCGAGATCCTATCTTTTTCTCGAGGACACAAGTTCAATGTTCGAAGTATGTTATGGAGGTAAAATAATGACAAGCATATTTGAAACAAAAAAGCATTCTAAATTGCAAGACTTGGAAAAAAAAAAAGCATTGCAATAACAGCTCTTGCATTTTAATGCATCGTAATCTCAGGGCTTGCATTTTTAGGAGCAGAAATTCAGCATGGTTGTATATTTAAACTGAACATTTCAATTTCTCACACATTTTCTTAATTATATATTTATTAATCCTTACTTGCCTTCCAGAGTTCACTTCTGAAAAGTCTGTTTAAAAATATGATTTATGATATGCTATTTAAGGTTTTATTTTACTTTACAAATTTGCTTCCATAAATTCAATTCGACAGAACAGTCAGCATTGTACATCTGGGAACTGCAGGAATAACAGTACAGTACCAACGATAATCTCCACCAAGGATCATTTTCAGTAGAGTGAGTCATTCATTCACAAAAACCAGTAGGTATACGTTATGATTATCAGGGACGGTATTTTCGACGAAAGGCTGATTTGGTGGATGTCTAAAATATAAAAATAAGAAGAAGCCTAAAACAGGCCCGAAGCCCGTCCCGCGTCTGAACTATGACGTGAAAATTGGCCCGAAGCCCGGCCCTATAGGGGCGTAAAAAAATCGGGGCCCGTCGGGCTCGGGCTCCAATGCAGGGCTCTACCGGGACATATCAACCAGTAGCCTAATTTCATTGCCAGTAACGGACGGTAAAGTTCAGGAATGAATAATATGCGATTTATGACAAACTAGTCCCACAACTGATCATTCATTTTTTCTTAACTTGTTCCACCTCTAGTAACAACGAATCAAAACGGATACATTTCACGTGACACGGGAAAAAGACACGGAGAATCAGAAAAGCAGCGTGCACATTTGGTTAAAAATGAAAGGTTGTCAACTGACATTTAAAACGGGAAGCTTTGCCAGATTCAAGAGTCAAAAGCTCGTCCACAGTTTAGTAATGTTGGCAACCTCTTAACAGTACTGACTGCTTTGGTGCGTTGCAATACGGTAGGGGATTGTTTTGATGCTTACCCGAATTTTTTTTCTTGCCCCCCCTGACGCAAGAGTCAAATGTCGCCCATGTATATAAACTTTACGTGCTACAGATTTTTTTGGTTTGTTTAAGGCCAGGTTAGCTTGTAATAGTGCAAATAAACATCTTGTTCATGTACTCTTTCATTCTTGCTTGTTTTTTTTTTAAAAAAAAAAAAAGGTGTCTTACAAGGTGTTGTTAAAAGCAAAAATAAATTCCTTGTTTACAACCAAAGTCTTTGCTACTGACTCATAAAGACAGTCTCTTGTCCCCATCTAATTGTGAAAAAAAATAATGTAACCAAAATCACCATCACTAACACACACATTATTAAATACTACTATTTTGTATATGAAATATTTGAAGAGTTCAGATGCAAAACCAGCTAAAAGCCATCTCAGTCAAAAATGAGATAATGATTCTGAATGAATGCTCTCTGCACATATTATACGTCCATCTAATACTTTTTCGTCACTAAATACCAGCCTCAGCCCAATCAGAAAAACCGGTAATTACATAGAAGCCTATTCATCTGAGCCTGATAAAAATGCATTTTTTAAAGAAAGTCGTTAGATGGATTTAGCTGGTTTTGCATCTGAACTCTTCATTTACTGAAAAATAACAATTAATAAAAAACAACATCCATCATAAAAGCTGCAAGACGATTAAGTCCAAAGTAAAAAGGCAACGCTCTGATATACAGTACTGAAGTTACATAAAATATAACGTGATGAGATTTTGCCCTCAGCCAAAACTGTTTGCTCTGGAACAAATGATAGATTACTGAGACCAAAGACTGTCTGTTAGATTTACCCAAAACGAATTATATCTCATGCTCAACCACTATAGAGACATCAGAGCCAGCTGTAAATTCCAGAAGATCTGGCCGAGGTGAGGCTGCTCTTGGCGTGTTCATTAGCACTGAACAGCCGCTGACGCTCTGAGGCTCACATCTCAGAAAACGTCAAAGCAAATTTTCATTATACACATACACATTATCTTTATTAACAAACTGCATAGTGACACAAAAATAGTATTATTTATAAAATTATAGTGGCTTTGGTCTCCTGTCATGACACTCGCTGAGAGAAATGCTGCAAGTGGAGTGATACAAACAGTGAAACAGTTCCTGTGGCAATACTGGGAGAATAACACATGGTTAGAAAAACCATACACTGTTAAAAATAAAAAACAATTTGTTGAGTCAGCTTAAAATGATTTGTTACCCCGCTGCCTTACATTTTTAAGGTAAGTCAACTAAAATAAGTTTAGTCAACTTGAAATGTTAAGTTGTACTAAGTAACAACTTAGATATTTGTGTTTGCTAAACTTAACAGATGGGTAAGTAACCCAGCTGCCTTAAAATTTTAAGTTGATTCAACTCAAATATCTAAGTTGTCACTTAGTATAATTTAACATTTCAATTTGAATAAACTTTTTTTTGAGTTGACTGAACTTAAAATTAAGGCAGCTAGGTTACAAATTATTTTAAGTTGACTCAACAAATTGTTTTTTACAGTGTAGCTGGAATCAGATCAGGACCAGAACAAACTGTTTTGTTTGTTTGTGTGTGTGTGTGTGTGTGTGTATCAGGGGCATTTCCTCTGAGAAATGCAATTGAGGGAGTGTCTCCGCAAAAAAAAAAAAAAAATGGAATAAGAAAATAATCGCTATTACAGAAATAAAACAACACAAATATTACTAAATGTGACATTAAAAGTAACAGTCATTTTTATAAGGTAACACTGTTTGACAGCGACACCTGAAGGTAAAGTTATAGTGGAGACTCTCCTGAGCCTATTGACTTTTAACTGAGACCGGTCGTGGGTTTAGTGGGAGTAATTGAGAAAGAATGGGGCAATATCACGAGAGGAGGAAATGCCTCGATCGCACTATAACTGGATATGATCGGTTATGATTGAATGTGATTGGTTCGATTTTCATGTGAGGCATGTAATAAATATCATGTGAGGTGTTATTAAGCAGTGTGTGCCTTTCCAAGTCATACCAATTTAATTGAATTTGCCACAGGTTAACTCCATGCAAAGTGTAGTAACATCTACAAGTGATATGAATGCTCCTGAGCTGAATTTCAAGTGTCCCAGAAAAGGGAAAAAATACTTATGCAATAGAATCCTTTTAGTTTTTCATTTCTAATAAATGTGCAAACTTGTTACAAACCTGTTTTTCACTTTGTCGTTATGGTGTGTGGATTGTAGAGTGTAGATGTGGGGGAAAAAAAGCGGTAAAGCAGTTTAACATAAGGCTGCAACATAAAACGAGAAAAAAAATGAAAGGGTATGAATACTTTTTGTAGGCACATATATATAAACACTGGACCAAAACAGCCAGGGCTGTTTGATGTTTTTATACTTTACTTGTCAAGTAAATTGGGACAGTACTTGAGTGTGGGCCATTCATTTTTGTGAGTATATATGGGTCACAGCTTAATCACCATGCAAAAATGTGGGTCCCATGGGCAGACCAGTTGAGAACCACTGCTTTACAAATATCATTAATTTCTGTAGAGCTGAACATTTTAATAAAGGATTAAATGAGTTCAGCTTTGAGAATGAAAACCAACCTGTTTGTTCGTCAGTATCGTCATGTTTGACTTTGGATGCTTCTTCAATCTTCATGGCTTCACTCTCCTTTTCAATAAAGGCCATCTTTGTTTGTTTCTCAGTATGTTCATGTGTGACTCTGAATGCTTCTTCAATCTTCATGTCTTCACACTCTTTTCTTTAATAAACACCATCTTAGTGTGTCACGTGGATCTCAGTTGAGATTTCTGTGTGTTTAAGATGAGAATAATTAACAGAAAGTAGTAGTCTAGTAGTCAGCACACTGGTAAGACAAACACAACCAAAATTAGCATTAACATTAATACAATTATATGTGAGATTTGTTTCTTTTTTTTTAAATTAAGATTTATTTTTGGTATTTGCTGATTTTAGATCACATTTAACAGGTTACACCTTCATAAAAGCATTTGCAGTTGGTTTGTAACAGCTGTCATTATACATATTTATGTTTGTTGTTCTCTTTGCATTTACGTCGTTTTGAGCAGCAGGTGTCAGCAGCGTGCGCATTTCGAATCACTGAATCATTTTGCGATTCAATTGATTCAAATGAATCTCCATCGCTAATTGCTAGTGACTGAATTCATGTTCATGATAAACTGTTTCACAATACAGGGAGCGAAATGAGACCCACCTTTTCTGTTACTCATGTCTAGATGAGCTTTACGCACACAAATAACCTTCATTAATATCACTAGATAAACCAAATAAGTTAATTTACAGTGTTACACTAGCTAATAATTCATTTCATCATTACATATCATTATCGTATTGATTTAAACATTTTAAATGATTAAAAGCACACACCTTTCTTCAGCTGAATAACAGATGGAGGAGCGCGGTGCAGCCTTATGACGTCACGTCACCAGACCAAAATAAAAGTCCTTTTTACCCGCTACAATGATAGAATATTACATTATATTACAAATATAAATAAAAAACATAAACTAATATTATATTTAGTTATATATTAAATTAATAATCAACTGTGTTTACATGAATGAATACTGGCCAAAACAGACATTTTGACATAATTTTGTGTGCATTTGTCCAGCAATATAATACGCAAAACAGAATTCAAAATTGTCCATGAAACTGTAAACACTGTAAACATGACTTAAACCTGTTGTGGCAGTTCATCAGATGTGAAGAGTGAGGAGTACAGAGAATGGGAATCTCTTGCATTCAGTGTAATGGTCACCATATTTTATGACAAACTCAGGATCAAACAGCATAAGCAAACACAAATCACCACAGAAAAAGCCTACTGTCCATCCTAGACACTGTGAATATTCATTACATAATATTCAGTCTCGTTCACTAACAGTGAAACCGAAATAACAGCTTCAAACACAAATGGCCAAGTATCAGTGAGCTGCTGCAAATAACATAAGATCTGGCTGACATGAATGCTTCCCTGAAATCACTGAGAAAAACAACAGGTAAAAGTCAACAGAGCATTTCAAACATATTACACTGAGATGAAAAAACTAAACAAATGTATGGATATTTTGGATGTTTTATTTATTTTTCATTTTTTCCCTTATGTGCACAGTATATGTAGTATATGTAAATTTCTGCATGTAATTTTAATAAAAAGGTATTTCCATTATGAAATCCTTCAAAGCTGGATAGTCACATGAGCAAATGTGGAGTGCACTGTATTACACTAATGCATGGATCCAGTACTGACACACATCACAAATTGTTGTAGTTTTTTTATTTGTTTGTTTGTTTGTTTTAAACAGTGTGTTCATTTAAGACCTAACCAATTGTGTTTATGTGAATCCTCACCAAGACAGACATTTTGGTAAGTGCACGTGGCAAGGTGTCAAGCACACAAAACAGAAATCCACAGTCAGTCTGACTGAATTGAGTTCTTTTTGGAGGAATTTTATTTTTATAAAGTTAATGTACTAGAGTTCATTTCAATATTTTTTTTAACGTGGTATTTCAAGGAAATTTCATGTTACTAAACAATAATCCAAGCCTGTACAGCCCTATGTATTCTCTAGTTCATGCATCTCCACACCTGATAATGGAGAACTACCATTCTGCAGAGTGATGCATTAGTGATGAACACCAGGAAAGAGGAACAACAAGAGCAGAAAAAAGAGAAGAGACGAGCAGAAAAACAACTACAATGGACTTATAGTCACGCAGCCTTAAATGAAATGAACTGAAATTAAGACATTAAATCTCACAAGATCTCAGCAGAGGATTAAATAGCTCCAAAAAGAGAATAAATAGTACTAGTAATAGTTGTTGAGAATAAATAGCTACGTGACGTTTTGAACGTTTCATTTGAAGTCATCATTATGGTTATTAGTGCGTTAGTTAAGCACTTGACTCTTAATTTTCTTTCATTAATTGCAATAACACTAGAAGCACTTGTGTATTATTACAGAAATATATTGAAGAAGAAACAGATCAGCTGAAGTTAAATGTTTATGACTTTCAGTTGACTATGAAACATTCGTTTAATCACTAGTTACTCAAAGCAACTATACAACTCATACAAATCATATTCTAAAAATACACAAAACAGGTGACTATAAAGTCACAAAAAATGCAAAAATAAAAGTAAATAGCAAGAATCAAAATAAAATAAAATCACTTAATTATCTCATTAACTGCAACACTTCTTCAGCACTTTGGACTAAAACTTGATTTGTAGGTTGTACCCTCAAACAACTGTTCTGTATTTTTCATGTTTCGTGGTCAATTTTGACCAAGAACAACACAAGTGTGACTATTTTTGTTGTTTGTTAATACAGACATTGCTGCAAGAGTCACCATTTTGATTAAACTAAACTAGAAAGAAAATCTAAATTCAAAACAAAACTAAACAATACCAGAATCTGAAATAATGTTCCAACATGATAGCAGGATAATTGAAAACAAGAACCCCGATATTCATAGTCTACATGTCCTTTTTATACTAACAGTGAATTTTAGCAAAGAATGGAAATTGAAAGCACATGTTAGTAGAATGGTGTTTTTTCAAAACTGTATCAAACCAATGTTATTTGACTGACAGTCATTTGACAAGAGCAACAAGATGAATGCCAATGGTCTCAGATTTATTACACTTGCAAAAGGATGTAATCTGTTATCACCTGAAGAGTGTTACATGTTTCACTATGGCAATTTCACCTGGTTTCCAAACCAGCTTGCAAATTACTGCAAATTGCAAATTATTGTTTTTTTTTGTGGCTTTTAAACTTCTTATTATCTCATGAAAAGGCCAGCTTTGCCATTTGTCATAATCACCTGAGCTCAATCTGCTTCCCCTTTCATTCCGGGAAAAAGTATCAGCAATTACACTTATGACATTGAGTTTACACTGGCTTATCTCAGAAGAGTGAACAGAACTTCAGAGCGAAGTGTGAAAAATCAGCTGAAGAGAGGATTTTTTTCCCTGGTAAAACAATACATTTTATACTTACACTACATTTGACTAACTTTATTCAAGTGATGATCTTTGTATTATGTCTGCTTTTTTATGTCCTAAATGCCTTAAATGTAAATGATATAGATAAGTTCAAACATGAGCTGTTTGTTATACAGTGTATTCCTTGTTTTCAATGTTTAATAGAGTTATTCTAGTTGATAATAATAACTCTGACAACTGTGATGTAATTGCATTCAGAAGTGTTTAGGAATAAAGACCATCTTTATGGTACACAGTTTTATAGTACCATATGTTAATGGTATAGTATTATATAGTGTAATACATTTGAAAGTTTTTTAACATAGAAAATCTATATTATAATCATATCCGTCACATGTTTTTATGTACTATGATTCTGTACAATCAATTTCAGATCCTGTATCGAGAATGTCGACTGCCATACCCATGAATTCTTTTGTCATTCAGCTGCAACCACCAATACAAACAACAGCAGCTGGGACTGTGACCAATGCTCTTGCGCCTGTTTATGTACAACAGGTAGCAGGAGCTTCACCTCTTCATGGACTTCAGGCATTTTTGACAGGTCAACCAAAAGCTCTTGGGGTGAGAAATTTTTCGTAACCCAAATAATTGTTTTTGATTTGTGCACGTCAGTGTGAGGTAAGAAAAGCACATGAATCAGCTCTAAGGGAGGGGGAGCACACAGAACAGATTAACAAAGCATACACTATTTTTATTGAAGATTGTGCCTTTTTGCTTTGTTGACAATGCATTAAGGACATTAACATAAGGTTTATTATTTGAAATTTACAATGTTTTAAGAACAAACTATCAAGAAATGTGAGGTAAAGGACAAATTTTGCATATCAGCAAATCAGTACGTGAATTATGCATGTGAACAAAAAAAAATGGCACACTTTTAAAAAAACATTTCTAGTACAATAGTAAGTCAATTTGATACTGTTTTACTTTGTAAAAGACTTTTTGTCCTGTTCAGAATGTAAATTTTTCTTGTCGTACACAGACTGTCCAGATAATGATCGGTCTGATGACTCTCCTGTTTGGCACTGTGTCTACAGTTCATGCAGAATCCATCTTTGTCTATAGTGGGATTCCTTACTGGGGATCTATCATTGTAAGAAATTATACAGTTTAGTGTTCTGTCTTTTATAATACGAGCTACAGTAGGTAGTCAACCAAAAATGTCTATTACTGCCATGTGTACCAACACAACAGTAAATACAACTCAGGCACCAGTGACGCTCATTTGTAAAATCAACACGGTTGTCAGCATTGCTCAGTTATACTGGCACTGTAGTGTTCCTTTATAAATGAAGATAAAATTATTATTAAAGTACTGGTAGTAGTAGTAATAATAACAAAAATTACTGGAATAATTGTTCCAGCTATTTGATTACTGTTACAGTAAAATATTACTGTGAAGGTAGTGCTTGAAGTGTGCTTACTTTCCAAATGCAGAGATCAGGTGCAGTAAAATGTCTCAGATTGTGGATTGAGACACTGCATCTGCTGACGTTATGGGGAATGCAATCAAGCAAGTGTCTTAAACGCAACAATCTTATGATACACATGGTGGTAAAAAGCTCTTTCTGGTTGAGTACCATCTGTACATATTTCAACAAAAGCCTCAATATTTGCCCTTTTCTCTCCTCTCAGTACATTATCGCAGGCTCACTCTGCATTGCTGCAGAAAACAAACTTAATTCACCCTCCAGCTTGTGTTTGGTATGTACACAACTATTATTATTTTTACAGGTCGAAGCACCAGAAGTACTGCAACATTATAATGTTTCTGTTGATTTTCTATAATGATTTCAGTTTTAAGATTTAAAAATTTTAAAGATGTGCACCAAATTGCATCAACTTTGAACCTATAGGGGGCCCTACAACTGAAACTGTAGGATTGGTAAAAATGAATCTTCCTTGCTGGATGTCATAACATATCCAATATGACTCTGCTACATCAGCTACATCAAAAAAACATGGCAGCTTACAGCCAATCAGATTTCAGCGACTACTAACATAAAATCTGAATGGCCTACCTTTATGAAAATTGGTTTATGAAAACAAGTATGTATACCAAATATAATGAATACATGTGTTTGTCTTTTGATCTGATAATATATTTATTAAAGGGTTAATTCACCCAAAAATGAAAGTTACCTCATGATTTACTCATCCTCAAGCTATCCAAGGTGTTTATGACTTTCTTCTTTCAGATGAATACAATCTAAATTATATTAAAAATGTCCTGGCTCTTCTAAGCTTTATATTGGCAGTGAATGAGCATTACTATTCAATAGTCTAATAGAAGTCCAATAAAAGTGCATCAATCCATCATAAAAAGTGCTCCACATGCCTCCAGAGGGTTAATAAAAGCCTCCTGAAGCGAACTGATGCGTTTTTGAAAGAAAAACATGCACATTTTAAACTTCATAAACCATAATCTATATCTTCTGCTAACTGTCGTATGCATGTATATGAGAGAGTGGTGTTCCAGCACAAGATGCATTTCAATTGTATCATTAAATCATCCACATAAGACATTGGTGCTTGGACCCTGATGATTGCAGCTTGCGGCTATATTTTACGTATGCCGAGTTGTTTATTTTTATCACACTCCATATACTTTTACATCTACTTTAACACAGCATGTTAACACAACATGTTAAAACTTAATGTTGTTTTTCTGCCTATAGGTGAACGGCTCACTGGGAGTGAACATTTTCAGTGCTATAACTGCAGGCATTGCCCTTATTTTAATTTCACTGGATTTGGCTCGAGGACCACTGTACATTTACTGCAACTCTCAGTGTTATTATGTTAAGGAAAAGTATATGGTATGTCATCAGCTTTTACATTCATATTTGTATTTACATCACTGTATGGTCAGTACACTTGTGAAAGGTCAAGCCTCAATTTACACTCATCTGTCCAGTTTTTTTTTTTTTTAATAGATCTCTTACTATAACTGATCATTTACAATGCATGAAAATACTGACATTATACATTATTTTGTAAACTCAGTCCAGTTTGATCAATGAATATATTACCATATAAACCTTAAGGATAATAGATTCTTGACTGCTGAGCAGTCAGTGTACCAGTTTGAGTACTAATTAATGATAATTTTGTTATTATTTTTCATGCTAATGTTGAGTTTTCTGTCAGGTTCTCTTCTGGGGAATCAGTGTTGTATTGCTGTTATTCACCTTCCTTCAGTTCATCATCTCCATCTGTCTGTCAGCATTTGCGTGTAAAGTCTCCTGTTGCTGTTATCCTCCTCCTCAGGTGAGTGATGCATCCCTTCCGATCCCTTTTTTTGTCAGCTGAACCCCTCAGATATGTATAT
Source organism: Cirrhinus mrigala (assembly GCA_036247105.1). Classification (NCBI taxonomy): domain Eukaryota; kingdom Metazoa; phylum Chordata; class Actinopteri; order Cypriniformes; family Cyprinidae; genus Cirrhinus; species Cirrhinus mrigala. The sequence goes on from JAMKFB010000399.1 coordinate 157,117, forward strand.
ACATAATGGATATATCTACACAATTGGGATCACACTTTACCAGCACCAACAAACACTGTAAGTTATAATACAAAAATTTCCTAAATTCCTAAATCCTAAGTCCTGTATTCTCCACTCTTAAATGTTAAAGCTTTTAACATATAATTCTCACGTATTAAATTCTGTCCACAAAAAGGGTTGAAAATTATGTGAATGTATGAATTATGTGAAATTATTTGTATAAATATAGATGAAAGCATGTTCCACACCAGGACATTTCAGAAGGATTTCTGTCTTTTACCTTTTCCAATTCCATTTGAAGTTCAATGAGGTCGATACACTTGTAATACTGGAACTGTTTGCCAGTTTTATTGCATTTATACCATCTAACAGGAGGAAGGCATAAAACATTACATGTGTGTTTTTCCAAAGGTGCCGTTTGTTCCACAAGTTTTAATTCCACAGCCCTCTGATTTCAGGCTCAATGATTTCCAAGATCTTAACAGCTCAGAGGTAAGAGAAGCTTGAAAATAATGCATTATTTAGATTTAGTGTTCAGTGTCTATGTATTGAATTGTGTAAAACACTCAGTAATGGGTGCAATAATTGTTTAAAAAGCAATCGATAAGCAAGGAAGCTGATTGTATACATTTTTTCTTGCAGATTCCTCTGGCTAGCAGCTCTTACATTAATCACCATCATGCAGAAACTCCCCCACAATACAGTGAAAGTAAATAAATACATTTCTTGCAGCTGTGTGTGACACATGGGTTTCCCAATAATTTCCTGTTTATTATCTTTAATGTCCTTTCATCACTTTATTGGATAATAATTATATTTTTTTAAATCATGTGTAAACAAAAACTATGTAAGACTATTCTATCTCTGCTATTTCATGATTTTCTATTTAATTAAGTCAAGAATGTTGCATAATCATCAGTGAAACTGGATAGATTGTTTTGAAGAACTGTAATTTCTTAATACCATATATTCTTGAAGAATAAACTGCTTATTCATGTCTTTAATTAAAAGAGAAAAAATGTGTTTCTTAAACAAAGGTGATGGAACTGTGTCATTCACTCTTCAGCCTTTTTGATTCAACAATGTTAAACAGATACCCTTCCCTAAAAAGAAAAAAGATAAATAAAAGTGTCTTATCTCTTTGCCCTGCATAAGCCTATTCCAAATCCTTCAATACTGTCCAATTGATGAAAAAAAGTGGTAGCTTTTATCTGTAAACTCATAAGCTTGAGTTGTTTTCAGTATGGCTTTCACTGTTGTCACAGCATTGATACTGCTCTACTAAGAATTGGCTGCTGATTCTCTGAATTGGAATACTCTTTATTGTCATTGCATGCCTATACAACACTATTCAAGTGCAACTCTTGCATGGTGCTCAACATGAAGCTAAAAATACACAACAAGCAAACCTGACATAGAAGAAAGAATAAATAAAATAAATAAGCAGTAGAGAAAAAATTATGTGTAATATGTATTGCACAGTTCCATGTTTATTATGTATTGCACAAACCTTTGAATAATTATGGGTTTGATAATTTTATGACACTTCATTTACACTTGAAGAAAAGTTGTTCAGTCTGGAGGTGCAGGCCTGAATGGGGTACGTACTTTTCTGGGTAAGAACAGTCCTGGATTATGTGTTCTGCACGACACACGCATTTGTCCCTCGTATTTGTCAGTCAGTGAAGAGATTTGTGTCCTTATATTGTTCTGTGCTGACTCTCTCCAGAGCCTTTTGTTACATCCTTGGACGTACATTTATTATTTGTATTTATTTTTTTTGCATTCGTGTCTGACGTTTTTGTTGTATTGCATGCTATACGTTGTGCACAGTCCCTCTCTCTCTCCCTCACTCTCCTTCTGGCAGGGCTTGATTGGGACCAGCTGCAGGAAATTGCGTAGCGAGCGGGAGCGTTTGAATACCGGGAAGCAGAGCAGTGTTGGAGAGCTTCTGTTGAGAGCGTGTGCTGAAGCTCTGTCATTTTGTCCTCTGTCTCCTGCCCCAGACAATTCTTTTCTTTTTTTTTGAATGTATATTGTTGCGAATAACGTTGTTGTGGAAGCATGGTTGAATTGCTGTGTGAGTAAGTTGTGCCGCAGAGCTCTCGCTTCCACGCGGCTATATTGAATATAATTTGTTTCTCCTGTAACTTGCAACTATACATTTCAGTTTGTAATCTGTTATTCGTTGTTTATTTTGATTATTCGTTATTTGTAAATAATCGTTCGTTCCTTTTGAAGCAAGTAGGTTGGAACTAATTTAGTTCTAACCCCTTAGTTAGTTTTCCTTTTGTGTGTTTTTTTGGCCCTGATCCCCTTCCGAAGAGATATGCTTCCAATTCTTTGATTTTTGTTATAATAAATTTTGTGAAAACTTATGAAAATCGTTGTGTTTCGTAATCATTGTGAGCTGGGACAGGAGAAGGGGTGTTGTCGTTCACAAAATTATACCTTTTTATTTTCTTTGTCATCGGCCTTTTCAACCTAGACTGGTGAGGTCATGACACTTTTTATCACCAAACTGTACAAAGCTTGTCCAACAGAGTATCAAGTGATGTGTGCAATGTAGCCTATTTAATTTCAGTGTTATTAACTGTCAAACCTCTACTGTACTTGTCAGTTTATTTGGTACAGCTAGAAAATTCTAATGTAGTCTCGTAACAATCCTGCAATAGTTAGCATTATCACTTTTGTGAGTTAGTACTTTATGTAGTCTTTTCATAAGGTGTTTATGTGTTAAGAGATTATATATTAATTATATAATAATAATAATAATAATAATAATGTATTCATACCTTTGATGTATTATATATAATGTATTTATTTGTTATCAATATTACTTTTTATTTAGATAAATCAAGTAAACTGTCAGATCCACATAAATACAGGGGAGTTTATGAAAAAAAAAAAAAAAAAACTTATAAAGCTAGAGAGACATCCTAATAAGGCACATCTTTTCTCTATCTTCCGTTGCATCCTTGCTCTTCTTTGAAGGATTCATCTCTTCAATACAGCAGCCTCCTCTTCAGCATCTTGATAAAGAATACCAACTTAAGAATTAATTATATATGATGTATTTTCATGCTTAATCTCATTTTAAACTGTTTTGTTTGTTTGTCTGTTGTTGTTTTTCAGCAGGAGAGAAACAGTTCAAGACTTTTATTTTGGTCTGGCGATGTGACGTCATAAGGCTGCGCCGCACTCCTGCGTCTCTCTGATTCGGCTGAAGAAAGGTGTGTGCTTTTAATCATTTAAAGTGTTTAAATAAAACTCATTTAGAGAATTATATACAACTGTGAATGGAATTGTTAACCAATGTAACACTGTAAAGCTTTATTTAGTGATATTAATTAAGTTTATTTTGTGCGTGTAAACAGCATGTGCACATGAGTAACAGAAGCGGTTCGTTTCATTTCGCTCCAACTGAATCAACTGCATCGCAAAATGATTCACTGTTTTGAATCGCTCGAATCAGCGCACACTGACGACACCTGCTGCTCAAAACGGCGTAAATGCAACGAGAACAGCAAACAGATGTAATGACAACTTTTATAAAACTGCTAATTGTTTCATTAAAGTGAATCTATTAAATATAACCTACAAATCAGTAAGTACTAAATGAATGGGTTCAGATGCAAAACCAGCTAAAAGCCATCTCAGTCAAAAATGAGAGAATGATACTGAGTGAATGCTCCTGACACCTCCATCAAATACTTTTACTTCAAACTCGCTAAATTCCAGCCTCAGCCCAATCAGAAGTACCAGTAGAAACCTATACAAAGTAGCCAGAAAGAAATGCTCTTTTTGAAGAAATACGTCAGATGGATTTAGCTGGTTTTGCATCTGAACTTTTCAAATATAAATCTTCATACAAATTGTAACATTGTAGGCTATATAATTTGAGCCATTTTATTAATTTGAATGCTGGGGTTTTTGTTTTATTGTCACATCAGGCCATTTAAGACTATTAACTCTCACTCTGACTGACTCCTTACCAGTGTACTGACTAATGAACTAGAGCACTGATTGAGACACCCAGAGATTATTGCATTTGAAAATTTAGTTTGTATTTGATTTTTCTTTCTGTTCATTATTCTCATCTTAAACAGGACAAAGTGTTCAAACACAGAAAAACTCCTGAAGTAGCTGACATCCACATGACACACTGATATAAAGATGGCATTAATTAAAGAGGAGAGTGAAGACATGAAGATTGAAGAAACATTCAGAGTCAAACATGAAGATACTGAGAAACAAACAGGTTGGTTTTCATTCTTAAATCTCAACTCACTCATTTGATCCTTATTAAATTGTCCAGCACCACAGAATACAGAAAACATCCTTAAATTCTGCTCTACACCTCACACAAAACCATTGTGTCAGTGAAGACTGTGACTGCAATGCATTATCAGTTAAAATACTTTTGGTACTGCTTTTGACATTTTTGTAATACATTATTGTGATTTATAGTAATTTTGAGATATAGTGTGTGTGTATATATATATATATATATATATATATATATATATATATATAATTATTTTTTTTTTTTTTTTTTACATTTTAAACAGTGTAATACGAGCAAATTGCATGTTTTAGCATCAATCAAAACATAGAAAAATATTTGTTTTATAAACAATGAGACCAGGCTGGGAATGCAGCATTAAAGTAAAACCTGCTGCAGTTTGAGTCCTTTAAGTAATTTTTTTTAAAGAAAGAAAAAGAAATCACTCTATTTTGCTCACTGATTAACTTTTGTAGCTTGAATAAAGTTTAATTTATATTCAAAATATAGCTTATGTATACATAAATTTTACTTTGTGTAGATTGCTTTTAGTTTACTTTTTTAAAAAGCCTAATAAATATTAAAAATCATGCCTTTCAATGATGCTGTAATCCTGAATGTCTATATTTAATGGCTAAATTTGTGAAATTATGACTATATAACTATATTATATCAATATCTGATTAATTACTGAAAATGTGCAATTAATTAGTTATTTTTAGTCTATTGACAGCACTAGTCTAAATGTTTGGATGTCTGTTGCTTTGTGCCATTAAACTGATGTTAACTTGTATTTCTTCTCTTCTCACCTTAGACCTGATGGCACTAAAAGAGGAGAGTCAAGAACTGAATGAAACAGAAGAGAAAGATCAGAATGAGAAATATCACGATTTCAAAATCGAAGAAAAAACTATTAGTTGCTCGCAAACTGAAGAGAATTCATCACCAAAAAACCCTCAAAAAACACAAACCACAAACCTTAATCCCCACTTAAGTATTCACATTGGAGAGAGCTCTTTCACCTGCCAACCGTGTGGAAAAATTTTCAATCGAAAAGAGAGCCTTAAAATCCACATGGAAATTCACATTGAAAAGAAGCCATTCATATGCACTCAGTGTGGAAAGTGTTTTACACAGAAAAAAATCCTTAATGTCCACATGAAAACTCACACTGAAGAGAGACCTTACACCTGCCCGCAGTGTGGAAAGAGTTTCACGATTAAAGGAAACCTTAAGATTCACATAAGAAGTCACACTGGAGAGAAACCTTTCACATGCAATCAGTGCGGAAAGTGTTTCAGATATAATGTTAACCTTAATAATCACATGAAGATTCATTCAAGAGAAAACAGTTTTAAATGTCATCAGTGTGAAAGGAGTTTCACAGACATGAATCACCTTAAGAATCATGTTAAAATTCACATCGGAGAAAAGCCTTTCATGTGTCATCACTGTGGAAAGACTTTAACAAACAAAGCAAACCTTAGGACTCACATGAGAGTTCACACTGGAGAAAAGCCTTTCACCTGCCCTCAGTGTGGAAAGAGTTGCACAGTTAAAGGAAACCTAAAGGTTCACATGAGAATACACACAGGAGAGAGACCTTACAAGTGTCTTCAGTGTGAGAAGAGTTTCACATATCAAAGCGACCTGAAACATCATTTGCAAACTCATTCTGGGAAGAAATAGCCGTTTTCCTCAAAGTGACAAGAGGTTTAGAAAACAGAGTGATTTCTTGGATTACCCCCTGTCTCATTTCTTCAGATATCTACAAGTACGGAATTATGTTAAAAGTGATGTACCAATTTTAAAACTTACCAATTCTCTGAACATCTTTATATTTGTATGACATCTGATCTCAATTTAAAGGGTCTTGTTTCTAGATTTGATGAATATTTTAAAAACTCAAGGGTCCCTCCTACACAACATTTAAAGATGTCCTGGGAGAAAGACCTGGGTACAGATCTTTCAGAAGACACTTGGACCAAAGCTCTTTAGGAATTAGGTCATGTTACTTCAGCTCTAACTTTCATCTCATTCAATATAAAGTTGTGCACAGATTGCATTATTCTTGTACCAGCTTACATTCTATATACACTTCTGTGTAACCTTAACGTATTAAAGGTCCAACAAAGGAACCAAAAATTTTAAAAGTTTTGGTATGAATAGTTTTGTTTTTATTCAAGGGTATTTAAGACTGGTTTTCCTCATGACTCTGTTGTTGACTCATATTTGGAGACCTATAGTCCCAATCAAACTCAGGCAGTTCAGTATGTGATGACAATAGCAAAGAAGACTATAGTAGATGACCTATTTTACGTGAGGGGTGAGTTTATAATGTCTAATAAGGTGTAATAATGCAGCTGTTGCATAACTGGATAATTACTGGTAGTAAAATGAATTTTATACATCTCTTTTTCCTTGTTTTTTTTTTTTTTTTTTAGTTCTTTTTATGCATTTTAAGTATGTTTTCTGTATGTATGTTTTTATATGAATGTGTATATGCAATGTGGTCTCATGAGAATTTGTATCTGTTTCACATAAAACTTAGTACATGTGGTAATGAATCTGAATACACCTGCTGTGGAGAACTATATAACTTCAAAGAACATGCCCCACATTTAAACTCTGGTTAGCTCAGAAACATTTGTTTCAAATAAAAGAAACTGAAATAAATAATTAATAAAGATAAAAAAAAAAGAAAATTGTCATCATTTACTTAACCTTACTAGGAACGTGGTTGGGAACCACTGAGATGCGCAATGGGTAGGATTGGGGTGTGAAGTAGATGTGTATTATATTTGCTCAAAAAGTGTTTATCATATGTACGCCAAAGGCAATAGATATGTTCCACTTGAAGCAGCACTGCACAGACTAACCAGTGTTTAATATCAAAGGACAGCAAGAGCGATATGGTACTTTGAAGATCATATAAACGCCAGTCTGTCTGGGCAGTGCCGCTTCAGGTGGGACATACCTAAATTGTGCTCAACATGCCAAATAGAAACATAAAATGTTGCTATTTGATACATATTTGAATGAGATCAGGCTCAACCTTTCAGACCAAGAGAAAAATGGAAACATCAACTTTTGTAAACAGAGAACTTTAGCATTTCTGTCACACCAAACTAAAATTACATTTCATTGTCATTAGAAGTCCAGTGCCTGAATTCTACTATTCTGTGGCCTTTGTGGGTTACGTCCGACTTCAGAGGCAGCTGAAAGATGAGCTCCTCAGCAGTTTCTTGAAAGAGCGCAGATGATTTGGTAAATTCATTGAAATCACTTTAATGAAGAGCAGCTCCCCACTGACATCTGACAAGCAATTGACGACTCTCTGTTTCATGGTGGTTGTTCAGTAACAGAATAAATAGGCTACAAATCAGTATTAGGCTACCATAGAAACAACTTAGTTAAAGAGAGTCCATTTCACAGAGTCACATTTTGATTGGCACTTTTGAAACACAAACTTTCTGCTCAACAAAGAATGTAGCTCTACTGAGCTGAAGGTATGATAAAATACATTTTCATGTTGAAAGGGCTAGATGATTGTTCCTAGTTGTTTCACTGTAGTGTTATTAATTCTTGCTGATAACATGATGTGTCAGTTAAACGGGTCACAAAGAATGTACTGATAGTCACAACGATAGTCTGTTTTATAGTGAAGCAGACAGTTAATTCTCGTGGTGGTGATATCACTTGTCTGTATTTGTGGTGAAACTATCTTAGGTGTATCTAAGACATTTATATCTGGTGATCTAAAATATGTTTATTTCATGGATATCAAAGAATCAAATTTTCACATATGTTGGCCTATGCAGTTTTCCTTGTTGTTTAATGTAATATTATTTAGCACTGAGCATCTGTAAATGCTCAGTAGCTTTTAGTAGGTTATTTACACAGAATGCTTTTTTTCATTCTACTGCGGTACTTTATAATTGTTTTTCAATGTAAATGCACTGGGTGTCTTTTGAATGTTGTGCTCGGGTTCCATGTCTTTTAATATCATCTTGTATTGCATCTTACATTTTAAACGTGGCACTCAAGTTAAAAGATGTTCAGCTTTTAACAAGTCTTTCATTTTTCATTTTTATAAGGAGTCATCTGCTCTACAAGATTTCTGCACTGGACGCATGGGAGCAAGCAATGTTATATGACAGATTTTAAAGCGATTTCTGGCTATTTAATATGTTGTCTAATATATAATATATCTCAACAATAGCGTACGATGAGGAGTTGAGCTTGCAGTTGCCATCACACCTGATGACAGCCCTCAGATGGGTACCTGAATGTTGAGGTGAAGCTCTTCAAGGGCCTTGTCACACCAGAAAGAAACATGAAATATGGGCTGCATTTCAGTACAAATCCAAGATAGGAACTTGTCTTGCATCATAGTCATCCTTGGAACCTGCAACTGTAAATTACAGCCTATTGTTAACATTTTTCCTGAATCATCACACAGGGGCATAGATTTGTTTTAATAGATAATACCATCAACAACACTGAAGTTTACAGTTTTGCATGTTGTCCGATTTGCCATTTACCAGGCTGTTTTTAAGTTTGCTTTCTCTGTACTTTTGTTTACCACCAGAATGGCTTCCAAGTTCATTGGCCCATCCTGAACCAGCCAACCTGAACCAATACATTTAAAAGGTGTGGCTCACCAGAATCATAGAAGATTTGGTAGAAGATGATTAACTGCATGGTAAAGAAGGTGAAAAAAAAAAGTAAAATAAAAATTCACCCCAAAACTAACATTTTTTCATTATATTGTATTTAAAATATCTTTTGTGTTCTGAACGAATAAAAAAGTGACAAAGCCTTACAGGTTTGGAAAAACATGAGGGAGATGAAAGAATTTTCACTTTTTGGGTGGAGCATCTTTTAAGAATATTTTAAAGCAGCAGATAAAAAAAAAAAAAGTACAGTACAGGACAAATGTCTCATGCTTATCAAGTCTGCCTTTACGTGATAAAAAAAGAGAAAAAAGTAATATTGTGAAATGTTATTACAATTTAACATAACTGTTTTATATTTTAATATAATTTAAAATGTTCATTTCTGTGATGTGTTTTCAGAGGTGCTTTGTGTTCTTCGTGTTCTGTTTTGATTCTGTTTTTTCCCTGTGTTCCTGCCCCCTACCCTTAGTTCCTGTTTGTCCATATTTGAGTTCCAGTTCTCGTTTAGGTTAATTAGATTCCCTACACCTATGTTGTTAGTCATCCTTTGTGTTTATATCCCTGCCTGTTCAGTTTGTCCAGTCTTCTACTGTGTTACTAGCTGTTTGTGAGTTTTTATATGGTGTATTTTCCTGCAGTTTTGTTATTAAAGACTATTTTGTTTATTTCTGTTTCCTGCCTTCTCCTTGCCACGTGCTACTGTGACAGAAGACTGGACCATAAAAATGAAGTGGGCTGAGAACTACCTCCTGGATTTCCAGCAGGAAGGAAGGCCGTTGGAGTAGTATGTGGAGGAATTGTTGATCTGGTGAGCTGGAGCGATTCAATGATTAACGCTTGCTTTCGGATGGGAATAAATGAATGTTTGTTTTGTTTATGACTCCTGGTGATTGCCACAGACCTGTAGCAATTTTATAAACTATGTTCTTGATCCAAGTAATTCTAAGTTCTATGTTGATTTGGAGGATTCCAAATGGCCGCCATGCCAGAGTTCCAGGCCAAGATGGCTGCCACTCCAGAGTCCACTCCTGCGAGTCGCGTGGACATAATGGACATGGCGCTTGCGCTGGAGTTTCCCTCTCTCCTTCATCTCCTATGTTTCCGCTGGTCCCGTCCAGCCCTCCTGAGTCTCCTACGTCTCTGCTGATCCCGTCCAACCCTCCAGAGCCTCCATATTTATCCCAACACTGGCCTAGAATTGGTATAGCTTCAAACGCCAGAGGATCTTAATTCAAGTGACGATTTGTGTGTCCATCTTAATCTGAGAAGTTTAATAAATAAAATGGATACAGTTCAAATCTGGGCAGATTTGACATGCTGATATCATGACTTTCTTTGAGATTTGGCTGAAAAAGTCAGTTACAAATATGGTTATTATATGGATATTTGGACGCTCCACTTCAATGTATACAAAAATCACATCAAGGAAACCACATTGAAAACAACAAAAACACATTACATCACATTAAATAGTGCTTCATCATACATGCCCATGGGTGACAGTCTGAAGGGTAAAAAAAAGCTCAGGTCTCGGTAAGAGCAATTCAATATCTCCCCCTCTAGGTGGCACAAAAACCCTTTCAATGCCACAAAGACAGAAACATTGTGATTCAAGGCAAGAAAATGGGCCACATCTGGGTAGTTAACATCTTTACTTCTAATAGAAGTCCTATATTCAATATATCTTTGTTTTAATTGACTTGACGTTTTTCTAACATAACCCAAACCACAGGGTAACCAAATCAAATAGGCAATATAAGTTAAGATACAAGTAATTACAGACTTAATTCTACATTTTTTACCAGTTCCTGGATGAAGTTTTTAATGTATTATTGTATTGAGCACATTTGCCACACCAATAATTACCATAATTATTCCCTAATTAATTATACTTTGTTTAGTATGAATCAGTGTGTGTTCAGGGTCTGTTCTAAAGTTTTGACTGTAGACCTTTTTAACAGCCTGCATGCCGATTGTTACTTGTGCATGTAACAGAAAATATACTCTGTTAAAAATTTACCATTAAATACTTTATAATGAAAAGCAAATAAAAACCAGAAGGAAGGAAAACCACATAATTAAAAATTAACTTAGGTTTACAACTTTTGTCTACATGGCTCAGTGGTTTGAATCCATGATGAGAAAAATGGGCAAGTTTGTCCTTGAGAAATGAGAAACTCTTGGTCTCATGTAAATTTGGGATGGAGAACTGGGAATGCAGGACTGCAGCACTGATTGTATATAGATAATATGGCAAATTGTTTCTTCTTTGCCTAAAACCATCTGATAAACTGTAAAGTAATCCACAAGGTTTCTATCTATCATCTAACCATGACTATCTATCTATCCACCTTATTTTTCAATGTGGAAGTAAGCTGTTTTCTGGTAATGTGTTAGACGTCCGGTTCATAATCCGTCATAGGAAAAAAATCAGAAGAATATCGAAGTGCAGTAGACGGTAAAACAGTTTGCGCTACAAACCAGTGTGTTCATAATTAAGATAATACATTAAAATAATATGGTAAGACACACCAGTTTGCAATATCAAGCAGCAAAACAAGCTTTTTGTGCAGCTAAAAATAGCTGGAAGTGGATGAGACCGGAAGCCAGACACAAAAAAATTTACAAATGGCTGCACCGAATCTTATGGGAAAAATAAGGTGGATAGCTAACAACCAGAATCATGCTAGCAACTTTGCTAATCATGCTAGAAACATGCTAGCAACTTGCTAATCATGCTAGAAACACGCTAGCAACTTGCTAATCATGTTAGAAACACGTTAGCAGCTTTGCTAATCATGCTAGAAACACACTAGCAGCTTTGCTAATCATGCTAGAAACACGCTAGCAACATGCTAGCAACTTGCTAATCATGCTAGCACATGTTAATCATGTTAGAAACATGCTAGCAACTTGTTAATCATGTTAAAAATGTGCTAGCAACATGCTAGCAACTAGCTAATCGTGCTAGCAAACTGCTAATCATGTTAGAAACATGTTACCAACATGCTAATCAAGTTAGAAACATGCTAACAACTTGCTAATCATGTAAGAAACAGACTAGCATCAGGCTAGTAACTTTCTAATCATGTTAAAAACATGCTAGCAACATGCTAGTAACTTGCTAATAATGTTAGTATCATGCTAACAACATGTTAATTATGTATCTATCTATCTATCTATCTATCTATCTATCTATCTATAACCTGACCATTACTATCTATCTATCTGACAGACTTTATTTAAACTTAAAACTTCAAAATATTTCTGACTGAAAACCATCCAAACTTAAAACTTTTTAAAACATTTTAAACTTCTTAAACTTTTTTTACTTTTTTTACTTTTCAGACTTTTTCAATCTTTCTGGTCCGGCTTTCTCAAGCCAACTTAAAGTTTGTCTTGACAAACTTTTTTATCTAGTTATACATTGTTAAAGCATTTTTGAATGAAACTTGTGTCTTCCCCTGTGTTTGATATATGTAACTCTGGGGCTACTGACCCTTCACAAAGACCTGCCCCCCTTCATTACTGTAGCTACATCTGATAAGCCATGGTGCTCACGCAGTGAAAATACATTGCGGATCAAAGAGGACACTGACAATGTGCCAACAGACTAGACCAGGGGTGGCAAACGTTGGTCCTGGAGAGCCGCAGCCCTGCATAGTTTTGCTTTAACCCTAATCAAACACACCTGAACAAGCTAATCAAGATCTGAAGGGTTATTAGGTAGCTACAAGCAGGTGAGTTTTCTTTCGGGTTGGAGCTGAATTCTGCAGGGCTGCGGCTTGCCACCCCTGGACTAGACAGTCTCAGCTTCTTTAAAAAAAAAAAAAGAAATTCAAACTATAAATACTGTTTGAACATCACAAGTCTAGTTTCAACCACGGAAAGACAACAATACACAACATTTTTCAAGTTCAAATCCACCAACATTTCCTATGGCTGCTTGAGTTTTAAAGGAAGGTTTCCTTTTCCATATATTTTTCAAACTTGTCTGTCCCCTCTGCAACAATGTGCATTATTGAAGACACTGTACAATAAATTGTAATACAAATAGTTTTGGATTAAAGCATCTGCCAAATGTATAAATATAAAATTCTTTGCACTCTCTGACAGAACCTATGAGTTAGCAATAATTGACAATGGTAAAAACACAGATCACATTAGACAACAAATGTCATTTAAATCCTGTGGTACTGTAAAAGAAGTCAAGTCACATTTTATTGTAGGTGCATAAAATCAACTTTCCCAAAATCTAGTTGCATTCTTGCATGTGTAAGTTGTAAACTGGGTCAATAGTTACATTTATGTTTTTATTACAGCTGTCAATAGATTACATTTTTTTTATTTGTGATTAATCGCACCCTTTTTTGTGTCATTAACTGTGATTAATCTCACACTTATAGTGAAATTAAACATACACTATTCATTTTGTTTACCATGTTTATTTTTGTCAATTTCACAAAATTGCTATAACCAGCAAAGAGAACACTGAGAACAGTTTCAATCCAATTTGCTATGGAGCCTGGCTGACGTTTGTCTAATCATGCCATAAACACTGATCCAGTGTGGGTTGTTGCTCACTATTCATCTGTTTACTAGTAGAACCTGTGATGTGTGTTTAATTATGCACACAACTTTGTGTTTATCCAGATGGAGTGCCATCCAATTTTCTTTTAAAGGAGAAATTTCCACCTGCCTGTCACGTAACGCGGAAGGAATGAGTGAACGAAGATGACGGTTCAAGATAAAGTCTTTATTATAATCCACAGATAGTTTCCAAACAGGTAAATCCACAGGCCGGGTAGCATACACATAGACATAGATATGGACATTCACATAGACGAGACCGGACAACAAACACAGAACTGAATGCAACTTATAAAGACAGGTGATAACGATGAACAATTAAGGCACAGGTGATACAAGGTTAACTAATGATGACTAAACGAGGACAGGAAACGGGAACGACCAAATATGGGCACACGAGGGAGAAACCAACTTAAACAGTCCACAGGGGTGTGACACTACCAGAATTATTGGTGCTTGCGCCATTGTAGATGCTAAGCAACATAACTCTCAACCCCCAGTATCATCTGCATGACACAAATTATGTTAATGACACACCTTTGTTTGTTTCAGTAATTTATTTTTAATAAAACATGAAATTATTTTAACACAATAAGGATTTTGTATTAATTGCATGTGTTAATGTTGATAGCCCTAGTTTTTGAGTGAGGGTGTAAAAAAAAAGAAGTACAGTTTGAAGGAATGTTAAAATACACATTTGGATAGTATAGCCACAACACCATTTTTTTTATTTTCACTTTTTTGTGTTGTGATTAATAAAACATATTGTGGACAGAGCTGAATATCTGCTGGATTCTGAACATCCCTTTAATTATGATTAACAATTAACATGTTGACCTACCCTTTTATCTTAAGAAACATAAACCAGGACACTATAAAAAGAACATGTAAGGCTGTGAGAGATAACAGAGCAGGAGCTGGAAGCAAACATCAGTGAAGATGAATGAATTTAGTTTGTATACTGCTGCTGCTGGAAACCTTTGTGTTTTCCGTACAGCAGCAGATAGACAGAGGACTCAGTGAGGACATAAGACTGAATCCACCTCAAACGGACACTGTGAGAGCTGAAGCTTCAACTGACTGTCAACAAAACTGCCATCTGTGCTTTCCTGACATCCATGCAGCACTGAGAGAACTGACTGCCATTCTTACAGAGCAGAAAGCAAACATCAGAGCTCTAGAAACACAACTGAGGGAAGAGATGAACAAGAAAAATGACGGTATCTCACCAAAACATTCTCTCTATTATCAGTGATACTCAATGTTAATGTAAAACTGAGTGTATAATATGTGAATTGCGTTATCTATACAGTAAGCAGTATAATAAGAAATCTTTATTCCTTAACAGAAATTTCAAATCTTATTCAAAGTCAAGAGGAGCAGATGAGAAAGGAAAATAGAGGTGATGCGATGTGTAAATGATGTTAAATTTAGTGTGTACATTCTCAGCGTAATATGGAATTATGTCACAATATTGCTTATGGTTTTTATTAACAGACAGACAAATAGCTTTTACAGCTGCACTGATGCAATCTGGCAGTGGATATATTGGACCTTTTACCACTGATACCTCAATAATCTACAGGAAAGCCCTCACAAACATAGGAAACGCCTACAACCCAATTACAGGTAATTACCAATAAGTCATAAAACTCAGTTTATTGTAATACAAACCTCTCTGCAGTTGTGTAATGTGTGTAAGAGAATTAAATGATCTGCCATCTTTAAAATCTATTACGGTGTATTTGTTTATCAGGCATTTACACAGATAACAACCTAATCTTTACTGTATCTCTTGTTACTTGTTTTAGGTATTTTCACAGCCCCACTGAAAGGAGTGTATTTGTTCAGAATCTCTGTATTTGGTTTTGGTAGTGATTCAAATCCATCAACTGTCTCTATTTTTAAAAATGAAGAGCATGTGGTTATGGCACAAGGTCATCAGGCTGGATATAATGTAAACTCCTCGAATGGAGTTGTGTTGCTCCTGAAAGTTGGAGATGTTGTGTATGTAAAACTTAGGTCTAACAGGAGGATATATGATAACCAGAATCACCACAACACTTTCAGTGGTTACCTACTGTTTCCTTCAATAGAAGATAAGCTTTGCTGAATGTGATTCCAATAATTAATAGAGTATGATTTAGAGCAGGGGTGTCAAACTCAGTTCCTGTATCGCCACAGCCCAGCAGTTTTGTTCCAACCTTGCTTCAACACACATACTATGCAGTTTTCAATTAAGCCTGAAGGATTTGATTAGTTTGATCAGGTGTGTATAATTAGGGTTGCATCTAAACTCTGCAGGGCTGCTGCCCTCCAGGACCGGAGTTTGACACCCCTGATTTAGAGTATATTAATGAGGACTAATGTGTGTTTGAAATATGCAGTAGATTACTGTATAATACTGTTTAATACACTATACTTTTGAACTGTCTTTACATGTAACTTTGAATGAAGAGTTTCGGCACTGGAAGGACCCATGAATATCATGTGTGACTCAAATATGTTCTGTTAAAGTAGCAAACCTAAAAATTGTAATACTTTAAGTGTAGCCTGTTACCAATCAGTGATCTGTATCTCTTCATTTTACATAAATAATAAAAAGAAATTGTGGCATTTTCTTTTCTCATTGTCACTGAATAATTCCCCAAGAAACCAGCAGTGCATTATAGGCCAGATTTACTAAAAAGGGCAAATTAGCAAATTAGCCTGCTTTAAGACATGTTTTTTTACCAGTAATTTGACAAGCACAAACATTAGTAAAAAACATAATTATTTTTAATACTCTCCTCCCATAAATTTTGTGGCAGTATATTTTGGGAGTTCATTTTCATTCCATCTCCTGTCCTGAAATGTCTGTCTTGCAGAGATGGACTAAAAATGAACTCCCAAAACTTATTCTGGAAGATAAATTCTTGAAAGAATGTTACAAGAGTATGTGTGCTGGTCCTTCAAGAATCATTCTCATTCTCTCTTATTTGTCTATAAAAATGTCTAAAAAAAAAAACAGTCTTCATGTATTTCAAAACACAGCATGTTATTCTTACTAAGTGAGGATCATTTTTTATCATTTTTTTTACCCAAACAAAGTCTCTGAGAATCTGACACCTTGGACTTCTGGAGGCTCCAGGTAGGTTTTACTTTTGGAAAATGGTGGTGCTGGAGACTAAATGTTCCTGATGGTTTCATACCTAATTCTTCACCTTAGTTCATAATTCTTTTGCAGTTAACATGTCTTTTCATCTCCATCTGTTTTTTCTGACCGTGCTGACCCAATGAGGATTTTGCTGTCTAATGGTCATGCTTTAACTTAATGCCTTAATTTCTAGTGTTGCATCCTTCTCTTTCATTCCATCTGAGTTAAATCTTTTTTTTGGCTCATTTTATCTGTAAAAGGAAATGTGCCTAACAATTAAGCACACCTGAATATAAGGAGTTTACCAGCTTTCATGGACAATTACAGATGTCTTGCTACTCTAGCCATTATTTCCTGGACTCCATTTCCCAAGTATTCTTTGCCCCTCATGTAATCATGTCATGTGCTACACTTGTCTGTGTGACATGCTCCATTCACGCCATGTCATAATTACCATAATTCCGAGGTGACGACACATTTTACTCATAGCTTTCCATGTTGTCGGGCTCAGAGGTAGCACCTAAGTAGCGCCAAAATGAACCTGCCGGTGGTCACGTGGTACAGCTGTCACTGGTCCAAGTCATAACTCTCAGAACATTCCGAGTTTAAAAGTTGCAATCACGAGTTCAGAAGCACGTGAGGGCTTTGGCGTTGATAGTCTTGCCATAGAAACACACAATTCAGATAGAGTAGAATGTCATGTGTTGTCATCTCAAAATTACCAGCGTTTTATGTTCTGACTGGTTCCTTGGTTGTATGTGTCTTGTTCTCATTGGTTGGTTTTGTCATGTGTTTCCTTGTCATCTATAAAACCAGATAATACAGACATTTAGTGAGCTGATTACTAAATAGCTGTTTCTAGTTCCTGTGTTTTCCTTCCTGTGTTTCCCTGTTTCCCTGTGTTTTGACCTGGGACTGTTTCCTAGTTTCTTGATTGTCTACCACCTGCCCTGACCATTGCCTGTGTATCGTATTAGTCTTGGATTATTCTTGGATGTTACTGTTTGCTGGTATCGACCCTGCCTGTTTGACCATGTTCTTTACAATAAAGTCTTGCATTTGGATCCCCAACTCTATTGTCACGACTCCAACATTACAGATCACTGCTCTTGATTGAACTGCTTTTGTAGTTTTAATAATCAATTTATTTGTATTGAAAACACTTAAGTAATTTTTACATTTGAATATTTATTTTTCTTACTTAAATGCTTTTGTTTAGATTCAAATGAAAAAAAGCAGTGCACTATTTGTTTATATTAGTTTTACAGTTTTTTCTTCAAATCTGCTCTTATTTATAATAACAAAGTTAAAATAAAAATGTCTATATTGTGATTATTAATACAGTAATTAACATTATTAATATAATATTAATGAAGATCTTTTTGAATTTTTGACTGATTTTGCCGGCACAGGTCACAAAAGAGCAGCTACGTGGATCTAACAAGGTGTAAATCATTATAAATAATTATATATATAGAGAGAGAGATTGATTTGGAAAGAAAAAAAATATGTGGGTTCTTTTTTAAATGTGGTGCAAGTGTGTTGAATGTGTTGAATATCAATGTATATAAATGTAAGATGAGATATTTATTGGTTAAAAAACACTTAATCACGCAAACAATATTTAATACGAATCAGACTTACTAGTTTTGATTGTTACTTAACAGCATCCAAAGTAAATGCAGTTTTTATTTACGTGATCCTCTCACAAATCTGCAGTGATGCTGAGGCTGGTACCCAGATGGTCACGTGGGCCCATATTTGATATTATATGTGTTATTATGCCCTGTATTTATTGCTGTGATCGTCCTTTAATGCGAATGAATGAATCTGCTCCCACCCTGAAGGTAAAGCAAAATGTGATTGGCTATAGTGAGAATGTGCTACCATTGGTCAGCGAAGTGTGGCTGTTATCTGTTTGACTTGAGTAGACGGTGGGGAGAGTCCACGCATTTGTGGATTTGTCACCATGTCTTGATGCTAGAAATGTTTCAAAATAGACCAATGAGTGCAGTGATCTACAAATGTACAGGACGCAATTCACAAATTAATCTCAGGCAGTTGTGTTTGCAGTATAAAAATAAATGTGTAAATAGGTTTATTTTATTTGCAGATATTTTAGTTATTTGTGAATTTAGCTAATGTTTATGAAACTCTGTTTATTTTGTGGCTCTCATTCTGTTTAATGGTCAGTGTTTAATTTTTGTTAATCGTTTACATTTATTTGTGGATCATAATCTACTTATTTGGAATAATAATCCATAGATTTGGCTGCATTTTCGGGCATTTATCAGCAATTTCCACAAAGCTGTCAGTGAGTGAAAACTGGGGCTAAAATCTTGCCATGTGAACCCGACATAAGTTGTTGCATTTCCTCATTGTTTATATGTGTCTATGAAATCATGCTGTTATTGTATGTTCAGAATTAAGCCTGGCATTGTGTCCATCTAATGGCCATGGAGTTTCCAGGAAAAGATGCCATTTTGATAGCAGCATATGTCTCTACAATCCCAATATATACTTTAGCTTCAATGGTACCTTTAAAGTCACCCATGTCGTAAGAGATTCAAGTTGTCTTTCTTGATGTAGTGATGGACTGTGTTGAGAGACAGTACTATTATAAAGTACTCCTGTGCACGTTTAGCATATCTAGCATCATGGCTATAGTTAAATTGTACTGTTCTCCTCGCATGTGTAAATGCAATTTATCAGTCAGCCAAACTCTATCCATAAAGTACAGATAAGTCAGGATTCATTTTAGTCTTCATTGTTTAATAAGATGCCAGTGTAGTGTACATTACAAATTGGGAGTAAAACTGTTAAAAAAAAAAAAAAAATCAGTAACAGCACCAACTCAACAGGTGTCCCTTCAAAAAATTAAGTAGGAATGTCTAGGTTACATATGTAACCCTCGTTCCCTGAAGGAGGGAACGGAGACGTTATGTTGAGTGACTTGTTTGGGGTCTCACTTGGGAAGCCAATCACCTCTGAGCTAAAGAGAAAAGGCCAATGAAAATTGGCGAGTGGAATTTGCATGCCAAGGCACTCCCCTATACATACAGGTATATAACATGGCAGCGTGCTTCCACTCATTCAGATTTGTGCTGAGGAGCTGAGCTGAAACCCAGCGTCCCATCACAATCCAGGATTGTGGCAAGAGGACGTAACATCTCCGTTCCCTCCTTCAGGGAACTAGGGTTACATACGTAACCTAGAAGTTCCCCCTCAGTCAGTCACGTTTGGCGTTACGTCGAGTTATGAATTTGGGGTCTCCTCTGGAAAATGCCACAATCCTGAACTGCATTACATAGTTGAGGTACAAATGCTGACAGGCAAGCATGTCAGGACAAATGGAGCTCAACACGTAACCTTCCCAATGCCCTGTAAACAAGATAAACGGGCCCACCAGGGATGCCAGGTAACTAAAGCAACTGTTGGGTTGCGGAGCACGGTAACAAAAATTTTGAAGTCATGTGGAAACTGAGTGATAGAATGTATCTGAAATAAAGATATACGAAGGGGAAACACGGTGAGAAAACTGGAATACTGAGACATGATGGGCTCCTACCGGACACAGTCTAGACTACTCCATCATAGTCTGAACTGCAGGGGTAAGGAGAACCCAGAGTTAACCAAGGGGAACAACTGGGGGAAAAGTGCACTGATCTTTAAGGAATGGCGCAGCAAGCCGACACTGAGCTGTCCTGATGTTACCGTAACACACGGGAGGATACGGGCTCTATGTGAAGATTGTAAAATCTTGCGAAGGTGTTGGGTGTCGCCCAGCCCGCAGCTCTACAGAGGTCTGCTAGAAAGACACTGTGCACCAACGCCCACGAGGAGGCGACACTACGAGTCCAACTCCTAGGGGGCAGACCCCTATTCGGAGCGTAGGCCTGCCTCATAGAGGGGGCTCTAGCCTAAATGATGGTATCAATCACGGCCTGGGGAAGGAGCCACACGTGGAGGTTCCACAGATTGGGACGCGGTTGCCAGATTGTGCCCATCTCCTGAAAAAGAAGGTCCTTCCTCAGGGGAATCTTCCAAGGAGGGGCTGTCGGGAGGAGCATGAGGTCGGCAAACCAGGTTCGGGTGGACCAGTAAGGCGCAACCAACAGAACCTGATCCTTGTCCTCCCTGATTTTGGAGGAGGCTCAATGGGGGAAAGGCGAACTTGAGAAGGCCCCGGGGCCAGCTGTGTGCCAGTGCGTCCCTGCCGAGGGGGGCCTAAGTAAGGGAGTAAAAGAGCTGGCAATGGGAGGATTCTGGGGAAGCGTACAGGTCTACCTGAGCTTTACCATGTAACAGTCTTAGAAATTGTTACTAGGTTCTCTGTGTAGTTTCTCTTCCTTGCCATTAAGGGGCGCTGGTGAGTGTCTAGGGAATATAATTCTGTGTAAAAAAGAGGAAGTCTGTTGTGGAGAGGTAGGAATGGCCTACCTGATCTTGCATGCTGTTTCTTGAGAAACTTTGGTTTATTGCCCAGTATATGGGCCTTGGGTCATGTCCCCACTGTTTAGTGGATTAGCATTAAGCGCTAATACCACATGATGAGGCCTGCTTAAAAGACAACATGAGGCCTTCACTGTTTTAGCTCATGGTGGATGAAGGCCATGGCATAGAGGAGCTACAAAAGCATCTACCAGTGTGAAATCCTGTTTATGGATGCCCTTTCACAAGGATTATATTTTTGTATTGTTTCTTTTGGAGGAACAGCATGAACTCTGGTTTTTTTTTTTTTTTTGCAAGCCTTCATTGTCATGGTCTTTTGGATTCATTTTTGCCCTTCAAATTTTGGACTATAACTATATGGACCATGGACACTTTTCTTCCACACAGACATCTCTTAGATAAGAATTACTGTTTCCTTTTCTTATGATACTGCTTTTTGTGATGCTTTTCATCTCTGTTTTGCAAGACATTTAATCTGGTGATAATCTCATTCCAAACAATACATGTCTTTAAGCTTCGTGATTTTTCTTGTTGCTTGTTTTTCTTTAGTTTCAAGGTAAAAGCCTTTTTTAAAAAAAGGTCTTATGGAACAAACTTTGAACCCTCCCTAAAATAGATTTATGGCCTAAACTTTTGCGTGTCAGAGTGGTGGTTATAGCCAAATCGACTCCAGATGAGCTGGACCACTTGGGGGTGGAGTCACCATTCTCCGAGAAGAGTGAGCTGTCGTGAGAGCGCATCGGCTGCACAATTCAGCTCCCCCAGGATGTGAACAGCGCGCAGTGATTTGAGCCGCGTCTGACTCCAGAGGAGGAGATAGCAGGCGAGTTGCGACATGTGACGGGAGCGAAGACCATCCTGGCAGTTAAGGTGCCAGCATGTGTTTGTCATGCAACATCGGTAGGAACACAAGCCGAGAAGCACTGCTAGCAACTCAAGGCAATTGATGTGCCACTGCAGTCGAGGTCCTGTGCAGGAACCTGAGACTGCTTGCCCACTGCATACGCCACTCAAACCTGTCTTGGAGGGATCTGTATTCACTACCATGTGCCTCGACACCTGGCCTAAGGGCACACCTGCCCATAGGAACGCAGGGTCTGACCAAGGGCTGAAGAGGCGGCGACACTCCGGGGTAATGCCGACCCAGAATGTACCACGGTGCCATGCCCATCTCATGATCTGACCGCGTAGCCAGTGCTGAAGCGTTCTCATATGGAGCAAGCTGAGCGGTGTCACTGCGGCTGCAGCTGCCATATGCCCCAGGAGCCTCTTAAAGTATTTGAAAGTAGGGACCGCCGTCTTGTATCTGAAAAGGTTCAGACAGCTCAGCACCGATTGCGCACGCTCGTCCGTGAGACACACTGTTATGTTGACCGAATCCAGCTCTATACCAAGAAAAGAGATGCTCTGCACAGGGGAGAGCTTGCTCTTCTCCCAGAAATAGTTGAGTATGCGGATGCCCTTCTCACAAAGAGGGGCAAGGGCACTCTCCGTGAATTTGGTAAAGACGCGGGGCAGCACTTACCTTCTCCTCTCATTCCCACGATGGTGGCGAAATCACACTCTGAGTCTGAATCTGAGGAAGCAAAGTGTCGCTCACAAACTGATCTCGGGGCGAAAAACCCAGAGACTGAGGAAACTGCTCTTTTTTTGAAAAGGTGGGTAACCACTGACCTGGAGGTTGGCGGCGACAGGGAACCCGGGGGTGGGGGCGCAGATGTTCAGGTTCCCTGAAGAGCAATCTCCTTCATCTCTGGGTAGCCTGCAGCGCAGCTTTTACAGCCCGCCGAACTGGGCTGGGTAGAAGACAAGGGCAGCCTCGTCGTGAACAAGGTAATGTGTATTTGTTCTACAAATAGTTATTAATTAACTTTTTACTGTGGAAAATATTAACTCCACATTATAACACATCCTGGCATAAAATGGTGCAGTGTATGTACTGTAGTCTGAAGCCTATCTGTTTTTTCTAGTTTTCTAGTTTTTTGTTTTTTTTTGTGGTTGTGTAGCAGAATATAAACATTTAACAATAACATTAGACTGGACGTTGACAAATATGGAAGAAATTAGATGTAGTGTTAATATGATTTAGTTTCCTTATCCCTTATTCCTTATTAGCCTTGTCAGCCAAGGAAGAATTGATGGGAGCTTCCTGCAAATAAAAAATATGATGATGCTTTCTAGTACAAAACATGACCCTCATACAGAATGGAAAAAGAAAACAAAGAGAAGAGGAAAAGTTGAGAGGAAAAAAAAAAAAACATTGTAAAGTTGACTCATCATCCTCCTGTGAAACATCAACCTCATCTCAATCCTCTTCATGCCCTGCACCACAAAAATACAGCAAAAACAAGGATAAAGATAAGAAAAGGAATGTGAACAAAAAGCAGAAATGCACAAGAGGGATGTATTTTATTTATTTAGCAACACACTGCATTAAAATGGGACAGTCTGCTACTTTTTCAGATTAAACTTTTAAAATAAATAGGAAAAGAAAAAATAAAAAAAAATGTGGAAACATTTTGATGTTTGACGAAAACCTTTTTTAGTTTAAGAAAGCCAATTGTTACAAATATGTGGCTTTAGTGATATAGTGCATGACGAATTAACAAAACAGTCTTAATTAAATCCACCAAAAGAAATCACAGGAGATCACTGCAGAATAATGTAACAACCACTTTACTTAGACAATACCACACAAATGAACTAACAGGGTTCCCGTGGATCCTTGAAAAGTCTAAAAAAAATGTATTCATTTTGATTTTCAGTTTTAAGTTTAAGGCCATTCAAAAAAATCTGAAAAATCTTATCTTTGATTATGAGAGGTCTCAGACATACATATCTAAATTAAATCATATTAAAACTCTAATTGGCATTAATTATTTTATTATTCATTCTTTGTGAAATTGCTTGTTTATGTTTCACGGAATTTATATTCAGTTTCGGAATTCTACACACGAAAGGCAGACTGAAAAGAAAATTAATATTTAAATTGTAGATTCATTCTTTGTGCACAGGGTTGTGCAATGTGAATTGTAATTATTGTTTGAATTAGTTTATTGTTTAGGTTAGTAGTCCCACTGGTCTTTTAGATGCTTTTACACGGCATACTCTTCACATACATGTAAAGTACAAAAGTTAATCAACAACAAACTAATGACTATTTAAATAGCATTATATGGGCACTTTAAAATGATTATTATTATTATGGTTCTTCTTTCTCTTAAACCCTAGCTTTTCAAGGTAAACTCCTCTTAGCTTTTGACCTACAACCACCAAATTCGGCAAAGACCTTTTAGGCTGCAGATTTCCGACTTCCATTCATTTATAAAAACAGACATCCCATTAGCATAACACACTAATAGTTTATTCTCTTTGTCAGTCTTTCTTCCAGAGCAAGTCTTTAAGAGGTACAAGAAGGTCTTGGGCTATTTGGAGGGTTTCAGGGTAATTAGATCAAATTTAATTGATTTAGTTGGGAATCGAATCCAAATGATTTGGAATCGACTTGATTAATTGATTCAGAAATTAATAGGTTACACTTTATTAACTGTTCGTCCAGCGAAAAGTTTAACTTAGTATATCTTACCAATTCTGGATGTTTATATTATTTCCGTGGCCATCGGATTATAATATAAACAGTATTAGGTTGCTATGAGCTAGGTAGCAAAATCTTGGCACAGGCAGTAGCTTCGTGAACACAAGAAACAAGACAATGTTCTTTCCAATGAAACAAGAATTTATTGAACTACTCTAAGATACATGAACTAAACTACTAACAATTACACACGCATACACACACACACACACATGCATACGGTTCAAGGAATGAGAATTTATGGAGTTTGAAGGGAGTCCCAAAATTACTAGTATCTGCTACTAGTTCTTAAATTGCAACCTGAGAAAACCACAAAAGCAGAGATTTATCTTTTAGCTACTTAAGGAAATTTAGCACCAGTTCAGCAAGAGATTGAGGAGACCTTGTTTTACTTGCGTTCGGGTTTTCTTCCTCTGCGGGCTCGTCTTTGCAGAGGGAATCATGCCACTTCTGATTGGTTGCCTGGTTCTTTGGATGACGTCTTTTTTGAAGCCTTCGGTGGTGACTGGACAGTTGGAGAGGTTGGATGAAGCTTCGGTTGGTTGCTTGGTTACACGGATGATGCTCTCGGAGTTCAGGTGAGCGCTGGCGAAGTGTTTCCCTCGTTGCGAGCGTCTCACGTTGTTCACGCCGTCAAGGTGTTTCAAGCTGCTTCCGCTGTTCGGTGTTTCACGCAGTTCGGTCAGTTCAAGCTTCGTTTGGTTGCTTGGTTACCGAGCGTGATGAACTGGAAGTTCTTTGAAAGTCGGAGTTGCGGGGCGCAAAGGCTTTGAAAGTTTCGCAAAGCTTTAGCTGGTTCTGTAGAGTTCTGAATGGCACAATCGCGTAGTTTGTCGAGCCGGGAGCGCCGGTGAGAAGGCGAAAGGCGAAGTTTGTTAGGAACATTTTGATTTTAACTGGGCCGACGAAGTCCGTCCCATAAAGTTGTGTTCCAATCATTTGGGTTGCAAGGCAGGGCTCCGCCCTATATGGTTATTTACTGTTTGTCTGTCACGTGAAGGCAATTTTCTCCAAGAGTTTGTTAATCACTTCGCTAAGTGTTGTAATGCAAGCATCGTACATAATATCAACTTTTCATTCACGTCAACATCTTGGAAATAAAATAAGCTTTCATTCAACACTGAACATCGGGTATCTTTCATACACATTAATAACTTTGTCTACCTAACGGGTTATACACACATTGGTTAGCTTCATAGGTTACAATAGACACAACAAGCATATAGGAGGTATAAAAACATACTACTAATGCATATTGTTGCTCTAACAGCAATACTCAAATAATTGTCCTTCCAAACTCGTAATGTAAATGTAATTCATGATGCGCATTCGTATGCGTTCTTCAACGGGGCAGAGGGAGAATGTGCGTGAGGAATGTGAGAGGAGGGGGACACTGGAGGTCCAAAGGGTCATGAGAGTCATGCGGGATGGATCCTGTGAGCCCTGCAGGCTGGACGTGTCAATGTAAATCTGTCTTTTCGTGTTTATTAGATTACCAATTTATGTATAGCTGGTCACCAGTCACACTGACCATCTGTTCCGTGACTAGTCTCAGAAAAGGGGGAGCACTGTAAATTAGTCTTTTCCTGTGTTTCTTACATGGGTCTGACTGAGGCTGGTCAAAAGGTGGTGATAAACCATTTGTGGCTTCAAGTGGTCCCAGCAGAGAACAAGAGTCCTCTGTCCTCCTGAATTGATATTGATCTATCACTGGTTCACCCCTGCGGTGAGAAGTCAGCATAGGACAGGAACTGGTCAAGACGCGCTGGCGTCATGTAAACTCCCAATCTGTTTTTATGGTTGTCCCAAATGGCTCACAGAAGACTCTGAGTTGTTCTCTTCTCTGAGGCCTTACACTGGGACAACAAAAACACTGGTGTACTTCAAATGACGTGGATAGATTTTTTTTTTTTTTTTTTAATAGGTTAACAGTAGTTATTAGATTGTTAATATTACATTACTCATTTGTTCCTGTGTAGTTATTAATTAATGATGGAACCGTATTCTAAAGTGTTACCTGTTTCAAAGCAGCTATATAAAGGCAGGGTTGCCAACTTTTAAGTTCAGCTTGGAGTGAGATTTTTTTTTTTTTGTTTTGGAGTGGGGGGTTGGGTTGGGTTGGGGGGCGGGTGGTGGCGATCTCGATTCCATATCTATTTATATGTATATACTATAAATATAAACAGATAAAAATGCAGCTGAATGCTGGTTTTAGCACCATTTTAAACTTGGTTTAAATTCAGTACTTGCTTGCATTTATTGTGTATTGAGTATCATTAAAAAAGGATGTAAGTTATTAACTTTTTAAATTTCACATTTAAAAATATAGTGTTTAATAATTTCTAAATATTTATTTAAATGAAAAACTTAAAAATAAGTAAGCAGGTATGACCTGCAATATTCTAGATACATATTATATAGTATGTATATGTATATTTAGTAAAGAGCCATACAGGTACCTAGTGGGTAAACCATGACATTACAAATGAAAATTATTTTTTTTTCTGACCACAAAATTACTCTAATTTGCCTCTTTGCATTGGAATTTAAAACCTGTGTCCCTATTTAACCTTAAATACTACACTAATTGTAATATAAGTAATAGAAATATAAATTAATATATATATTTTAAGTCATTAATGGACCATAATTATTATTATTTAGTACTAAATAATCTCCTTAAAATATTAAAAAATTATTGAACTAAAATATAGATTTCCAAAATACAGTTATTTAACAGAAAAATAGTTAAGCTGTATGGTCAGCTGTATGGTCATATTATAAATAAGCAATACCTGAGGGTTAAATACAAGAAAACCATATTGACCATGGTGTTATAATAGTGAAAGTGTAGTACCCATGTTTTTGGCGCATTGATTACCATTTGCATAACCATAGTTTTACTACAAATACCATGGTTAAACTATGGTTAGTGTAGCAAGACCATGGTTAATTTGTGGTTACCATGGTTTAACTATAGTAGCAAATATATTTTATTTGTAGTAAAACCATGTTCAATTTTCATAAGGGTAGCCTCTCCATAACGCTCCAAAATAAAATTATACTGTAAATGTCATCGACGTAAAAATCAATGCATAATATGCTGTAATGTTTACCAAAATTGCTGCAAATACCTGTATAGTGAAGCTGTCATCTCTATCTTACTTAAACACATTCAAATGTACTGTCAGCGCTGGTTTATTTGGAGAGCTTCGTGAATCACGTGTCCGTGTGACAGCAACACCAGCGAGATCAAAGCTTGTCGCAGCTCTGTTTTTTCATGGCTCTGGTGTTAACAGAAGCGCTACATTTTATGATTTAAGCCACATTAAGTGCGCCAAAATGGTATTTATCGTTTGAATTTAGTATTGAACCTTAAAACATTTGAAAGCTTAAACTTTGTTTTAAAATCGCAAGCAGCGTTGACAGTTTGGCGTGAGATTTACATGGGAAGAGTAAGAGCGTGAGACAGAGCCTGAAAGCATGTGTCTCACGCCAAATGCGTGAGAGTTGGCAACCCTGATAAGGACATGTTCGGGTTTTTGGGAAACAGGGAAACTTTTTTCTTCACATTGTCAAATTCTAAATGCGCCCCTAATTATAGAATAACCCACGTTTATAGGTGAAACCTCTACAAAAACTAATAACTAATAACTATCAGCAACATAAAATAGTGCAACATATCATTACACTGCCCAAATCTTCAGCAAAATAATTATTATCTCTGGCAATAATGTAAACAATTATTTAATCAGTCAGTAACTTTCTACCCAAAATTAGTGCACCTATTTCGTTATTATCTTTATTTGTCTGACTTGTACGTAAAAAGCTGTGGAGGTTTTACTGTTATGTATGACAGACTAAAAAATAGGGGTGTGACGAGACGAGACAAGACACGAGACTGGGTTGACAAGAATGAGATGAGACGAGACGAGATGAAATTTTTAAACTTTTTTTTAAGAAATCCCCAACAATGAAATATATAGGGAAAATAGTCTTTTATTCAACTAAAAAAACATAATGCAAAAAAAAAAAAAAAAAAATGTAGGTGCATTTTGAACTTTATAAAATTAAACTTCCATTTTAATGAATTATATGCAGTAATAAACAACATTTAAACAAGAGCTTCTTGAATCTGCATAAATTGAGAATCCCAGTTGTCTTTAATAAATTGAAGACCATGATTCTCTTACAATTCTGGAGAAAAAAAAAAAAAAAGACCAGAAAACTAAACAAAATAATGTAATTTACTAGTGATTCTGACAAAATGTTCATTTCTTAAGTCTTTTAAAAACATATATTAATTTAAACAAAATTACAAAAAAAAAAAAAAAAAATCAATGAAGGAGTCAGTGTCTCAATTCATTAAGACTTGTTTGACTATTGGAATCTCCTGAATGAATTAGGGTTAGGGTTAGGCAATGACATACCAAGGACCAAGGGTAGTTGTCGCTACCTCCTAGCGGGAGAGGATAAGCGTTACAATACATACAAGTGTTAAGATACTTTTGTTTTGATCGCTACTGTAAACAATAAGTGTTTATACCAAAACTATAAACTTTTATCCCAGTACTTCTGTTATTTAAATGTTGAAGCCCGCCAGAAAGGGGCCATACGGCTATATAAGCGGCAGTTTCGCTATAGGATTCTCAGATTTCTTCTCCTTCAGCGACGGACTACTAGATCTTCGCTCTTCGAAACAGAAGCCTTCCTCACAGTGGATTCGGGATCTCTCTGCTCGGCTGACTCGCCGCCTCCCTTTTGGCTTGATGCCAGCTGCAGCCGTGATCTCTCTCCCCTGCTGCCATCTGGCGATTTAAAAGAGCTTTTTTAAAAGAGCAAATTCAGTGGCGTTGTTTTAAATGCCACGCCGTTTCTGCCGCTGATGGTCACGGCAAGTGCGTTTCCTGCTTGGGGAAATCCCAGCAAAAGCCGCGTTCAACGAGACGGAACGTCCTCATTGCGAGGATATGAGTCTCGCCTCTCTGTGCTCGCGGATAGCGTTCTTTTCAGAACGTGACTCCGCCCCTCGCGCCCGCCCGTTTCCTTCTTCACAGGAGCCTGAACAGGATGCCGAACTCTTCCGCGTCCTGACCAGAGCTGTGGATGAGCTGGGTCTGGAGTGGTCTCCTCCTGAGGAGCCCTCACGCAGCCTGCTGGATGAATGGTTCCTGCCGGGGTGCCATCAGGCCCCTCGCCAACGGGCCTCCCCGTTTTTTCCAGAGGGCCACGAGGAACTCACCAGGTCATGGTGTGCCACCTACTCTGCGTGCCTGCGTACTTCATCTTTCTCCGCCCTCACGTCTGTCGACGGCGACGAAGACAAAGGATACGAGAAGCTGCCTCCCTTGGACGAATTAGTGGCTGCCCATCTCTGCCCGCCCACTGCCATTGGTTGGAAGATTAAAGCTTCACACCCATCCAAACTGTGCAGGACGACTTCGGCCCTCGCCGGACACGCCTATGCGTCAGCTGGACAGGCTGCCTCAGCGCTACACTCCATGGCAGTCCTACAAGTATTCCAGGCCAAACTCCTCGCTGGAGTGGACAATTCTGCCCTGGACTCTGCCACATTGACAGAGTTGCAAAGCGCAACGGACCTGGCGCTGCGTGCTACTAAGGCCACAGCCCAGGCAATAGGCAGATCCATGGCCAGTTTGGTAGTGCTTGAGCGCCACCTATGGCTCACACTGACGGAGATCAAGGATGCGGATAAAGTCCCCTTCCTTGACGCCCCAGTCTCCCCCACAGGCCTGTTCGGACCTACTGTTGAGGGTTTTGCCGAGCGCTTCTCTGCAGCTCAGAAGAGGTCCCAAGCCATGCGACACTTCCTGCCAAAATGCTCCAGCTCTGCAGCTGCTTCTGGCCGCCCCAAGTCCGCGCCGCCTCAGCAGCCTGTGAAACCTGCTCCAGCCGCCGCTGCTGCTTTGGCTCAGCCAGCCAAGCCTGAGCCTAGACAGCGCTAGTGCTCGCGCTCGGCCAGACGCTACCCCTTCCCGAAGCGTCAGGGACCCCGGCCCAAGATGGTGCTGGATCCGGCGCCCCCACCATCATCCTGATCTAAGGGACAGGAAGAGGAGGGGGCAAAGTCTCGCGGTTGCCGAACCAACCCCCAAAAGGCCTCTGTTATGCTTCCAAGCACCCCGCATGGTTCTGGGTGCAGAAGTCGAAGTGTTTTGTGTTCACAACAGGTTTTACACTGGGCCCATTCAACTTGCGCCCACACAATCAGTCGCTGTTATAGCGAACAAAATAAAACACAAACATTTTCAAAAAGAGAGCAAATTTTCTCTTCCACCTGTAAAGGGTGTCTCGCCAACCAATCCTACCCCTGGCCACTCGGGCAGAGGCCTGGCAGGCCATCCCCGAAGTGTCTGGATGGGTTATGGGGATAATAAAACGAGGTTATTCACTCCAATTCGCTCGAAGACCCCCGCGCTTCAGCGGCGTGGTCCCCACCTTAGTGGTAAGCGAGGACGCTCACGTCCTACGCTCCGAGGTGATGAATTTGCTGGAAAAGGTCACTGTGGAAGTAGTTCATCCAGCCCAGAGCGAGTCAGGATTTTACAGCCGTTACTTCCTCGTCCCCAAGAAGGATGGAGGCCTGCGGCCCATCCTCGATCTGAGACACTTGAATCGGGCCCTCATGAAACAGCCATTCAAGATGATCACATTGAAGCAGATCCTCTCACACATACACCCAGGGGACTGGTTCTTTTCTCTGGATCTGAAGGATGCTTACTTTCACATCCAGTTAGCCCCCATCACAGACGATTCTTGAGATTCGCCTTTGATCGAGTGGCTTATCAATACACGGTCCTGTCCTTCGGCTTGTCCCTGGCATGGACGCGCCTCTTTCTGAGACAAAGGGGAATCCGCGTCCTCAATTACCTCGACAACTGGCTCGTTCTAGCCCAGTCAGAGGCAGAGCTGTTATCCCACAGATCACTTCTTCTAAGCCACTTGGAATGCCTGGGACTCAAGGTCAATTTGGCCAAGAGCGCACTGCATCCCAGCCGACGAATCTTGTTTCTGGGAGCAGTTTTCGACTTGACCCAGATAAGGGCAATAGTCGTGCCAGATCAAGCTCTGGCAATACAGCGGCTCGCGGCCTCATTCAAAATCGGAGCCTCTCACCCCCTCAAAACATTTTAAAACTTGCTAGGCCTTATGGCCTCAGCATCCCCAGTGCTAAAGTTAGACCTGCTTCGTATGCGGGCCGTTCAGTATTGACTGAAACCACGGGTTCCATCTCATGCATGGCGTAACGGACGTTTGCGTATCAGGGTGGACCAGGCCTGTGTAGAAGCCCTGATCCCCTGGAAGAACTCGCAATGGATGGAGAGAGACGTGCCCCTGGGTATGGTCTGCAGGAGGAATGTGGTCACGACAGATGCTTCCAACACAGGTCGGGGAACCAGCTTTCAGCCTTTGGACGAAAGCACAAGAAGGGATTCACATCAAGTGCCTAGTGATGCTGGCAGTGTGTCGAGCCCTTCAGTTCTTCTTGCCAGATCTTAAGGGACACCATGTGCTGGTCCACTTGGACAGCATGACGGTGGTGTCCTATATAAATCACCGGGGGGCCTTTCCTCCAAGCGCCCCTTCACTCTAGTGGAGGGCCTTCTGGAGTGGGCTCAGCTCAACCTTTGTTCACTGAGGGCAACGCACGTACCAGGCAGACTGAACCAGGGTGCGGATATGCTATCACGAAGCAACGTCCCCTCTGGGGAGTGGACGTTTCATCCACAGGCGGTCCAGAAGATCTGGGAGGTCTTTGGCAAGGCGGAGGTCGACCTATTCACCTCAGAAGACAACTCTCATTGCCCAATGTACTATTCGAAGGACAGGGATGTGTTGGCCCACGATTGGCCCAACCTCCTCCTTTATGCTTTTCCCCCAACGTCCTTGATTCCTCAAGTACTCAAGCGAGTCAGGGAACAGAAACACAAGCTCCTTCTGGTGGCCCCTCTCTGGAGAAACCAGCATTGGTTCTCAGAGCTGTGCCAGCTGCTTGTAGCAGCCCCCTGGCCCATTCCCCTGAGACGAGACCTCCTCTCTCAGGTGAACGGGACAACATGGCACCCCCAGCCCAAGCTCTGGGCCCTGCACCTCTGGTATCTGGACGGGAGTCTATGAACCTCTCAGAGAGTGTTCTGAACACTATCTCTCAAGCTAAAGCTCCGTCTACAAGACGCCTCTACTCTCTTAATTGGTCTGTCTTTTCTGCCTGGTGCTCAATCCACGGCGAAGACCCAGCCTCCTGTGACATATCGGTGATATTGTCTTTTCTACAAGAGCTGTTGGATAAGGGATGCTCCCCTTCCACGCTTAAGGTCTATGTGGCTGCTATAATGGCTTCTCATGCCCCAATAGCAGGCCAGTCAGTAGCCAGGAACAACTTGGTTGTTCGATTCTTGAAGGGATCCAGGAGGTTGAACCCTCCTCGTCCCCTCACTATCTCTACTTGAGACCTCTCAATGGTCTTGAGGGCACTGAAGGGCCCTCTTTTCGAACCGTTACCGGGTTTAGATCTTCGACCCCTGGCATTTAAAGCTGCTCTGCTGCTGGCTTTAATGTCAGTCAAGCATATGGGAGATTTACAGGCACCTTCTGTGAACCCCTCCTGTCTTGAGTTCGGACCAGGCGACTCTAAAATCATCCTGAAACCGAGACATGGATATGTACCTAAAGTGCCCTCTACTCCTTTTCGGGCACAGGTAATTACGCTTTCTGCACTCCCTTCCTCAGAGGAGGATCAGTGGTTGAATTTACTCTGCCCGGTCAGGGCATTAAGGATGTACATTGAGTGGTCTGCCTCCTTTAAGCAGTCGGAACAGCTCTTTGTTTGCTTCGGTGGCTGCAATAAAGGACATCCGGTCACAAAGCAAAGACTTTCTAGATGGATAGAAAGCTCTTTGGGTCTGGGATGTCCCATTGGAATACGCCCACTCCTCCAGAGGCATGGCCTCGTCTTGGGCGTGGTCTAGCGGTGTATCCATTGCAGAAATTTGTGCGGCGGCCAGCTGGGCCTCGCTGTCCACCTTCACTAGGTTCTACAACCTGGACGTCCCCGCCCTACAGGCGAGGGTCCTTTCTGCGTAATGGAGCTAGTCCTGTGCATGAGTGAGTTAGCATGCAGTACTGCGTTACTGGCCGTGCCATGTCGCTGCACGACTTAGTCGTCGCTTCAGTTGAAGTAACCTGAGGATCCTATGGCGAAACGGCCGCTTATATAGCCGTACAGCTTCGTCGCCATAGGCTCGTGCAACACCGCTGCCGAGTCATTGGTTTGTTTCGATCCAATGTCCATGCAGTTTCACTGCGTTATTAAAAAGGCTTCAGTCAAGGAGAAAAAATGACTTTTTCCCATAGAGTCTAACAACGCAGTACTCGTTCCCGTATCTCAGGGAACTGAGGTTACGACAGTAACTGAGTACGTTTATTGAACAAAACATTTTAGCATTTTTTTTTTTCCATATAATGGACTAATATGGTGCCCCGATTTTGAATCTGTTAAGTTGATGTACATATGGCAGATTGTACAGTAAAATCAGTTAGTTAATGACATGTAATCAAACAGACAGTGAAGACTATTTACAGCAATGATTATATGTTGCAATCAAACTTACAGCAAAATTTGGTAGTTACGTATGTTGTTTCATGGTTGACATCATCTCTTTTCAGGTGTTCAACCATCTCAGATCTTTGTAAGGGTTGGATCCAGATTGAAGCTGTGTGATTCCTAGTTACCTCAGGATGCTAATCCCGTGGCATAAACAGAGTGTCACATTGTTTAGCAGGCAGGCAGGCAGATGACGATAGGCATCTTAATTGATGACATTTTAAACAATGTGATTTTAATAATAACTGAAAACAAGGCAGACCACACAACTAATAACGACTGAGAACAGACGAAGACTACTGGAGAACTGAGGGTTTAAGAAGGGGAGCAAATCAAAGGAACTAACAAGTTAATTAATTTAAACAGGTGAACAGAATAACAATCAGGCAACAAAGGAAAACTAGGTCACAAGGGAATAAACCAACTGAAAACTCAACGAATACAAGGACCAAAACTAAACATAACCCTGACGCAGAGAAGCAAATAGAGACAAAATTAGCATAGCTGCTGTTCCAACCAAGCAAAAATGTTTTGTTCAACCCAAGCAAAAGAATGATAATGTGCAGTTGATCAGATTTAACTAAAGTACAAGGTTATACAATACATTATTGTGAATGCTTAGCTAAGGAGAAGTGTCTTTAATCTAGATTTAAACAGAGAGAGTGTCTAAACCCTTAACATTAACAGGAAGGCTATTCCAGAGTTTGGGAGCCAAATGCGAAAAAAACTCTACCTTCTTTAGTGGACTTTGCTATCCTAGGTACTATCAAAACATGTAAATCAAGAAAACATGTACATATATCTCATGTCATGGTCTGCATGTGGGCAAAGCCAGCCCCATCTCCACAGCTTATTGAAAATTAATTGCCTTGTGGAGGAAGGTCATCACCTCCTCCACAACATTGTGAACAGTCATGTAGGACAGTGGTTCCCAACCTTTCTTCCAGGGGACCCCTATTTTAACATAAAAAAATTTTAACAACCTCCATTAATATACACTAACACACCAATATACATTAATGCACTGAGCAGCAAAATCCCCCCTTACAGATGAAAGGATATTACCATTACCACAAACATGCTGATCGTGAATCAGATGCAGGTATGTTAATTACACTCGCTCAGTCCGTCTCTCTCTCTCATAATACTCATACATGATACAATGAGGTTTTTAATGCAGTAATACAACAAGCTTTCAGTGAAGTTCTAAATTGACGTTTTGGAATTAGTAATGGAATCTTGAGCTCAACTGTTCAACTGTCAAACTTTGATTTAAATCTGTAGCGGAAGGAAGTAGTTATGCATAAAAGTGGGCTTTTAAAGACACTCCGTTGTTATTTTATTTATTTACACACTTGTGCTGTCAAACTGTTGTATAAATGCAATATCACACTCGTAGATGTGAGATATGGGTGTATATCAGCACACTGTGATTATCTGTGGCCTCGTGCCCATATATGGCCGAATCACAGCTGTGCC
Source organism: Cirrhinus mrigala (assembly GCA_036247105.1). Lineage (NCBI taxonomy): Eukaryota > Metazoa > Chordata > Actinopteri > Cypriniformes > Cyprinidae > Cirrhinus > Cirrhinus mrigala. The sequence goes on from JAMKFB010000399.1 coordinate 192,958, forward strand.
AATATACAGTCATATCTTAAGTCTACTTGTGTGATATTGCTCCTGTATGACATTAAAATAAAGTTTTGACAAAAAAATTTTAACATCATAAACAAAAACCCTCGGCTTCGGGTCGGGTTCGGGTTAATGTTTAACTAATAGCCTCGGGCTTGGGCCGGGTTCGGGTTTGTAAGAAAAAAAATATGTATATATAACTTTTGCGCAAGTGCTTTTGTTCCTGGTCTTATGCGCTTTTCTTTCACAACACCGCAGACAAAATGAGTGCGATAAAGAAAAAAATTAGTGAGGGGAAACTTATTACAGTGCCAAACGATGCAGGAAAAGCTGCAATATGGAGGAATTACGATCTTGTCTTTACAAGCAATAAAGAGCTTGGTGGCTACGTGCAGTGTAAGGCTTGCAAAGCTGTCTTGGCCTACGACAGTAAGGTAACAGGCACATGTTCTCTACAGCTACACACTGACCATGGATGCACTTGTTCAACAGCAGCAGCTAGTAGCTACAAAAAGACAGCGGTTTCAGACTATTTATCTCCACCAGCTAAGTCAGAACCTGCTCCTGTAAAATCCAGTCTAACAGAAAAATGTTTGGAATTTTGTTGTCGCGATATCAGGTCATTTCATACGGTCGCAGGAAGATGTTTTATCGACCTAGCGGAAGACCTAATAAATGTGGAGGCTTCCTATGGCCACATCTCAGCTGAGAGTGTGCTGCCTGATCCCACAACAATCTCTCGGAGATGTAAAGAAGCCGCAGCCTCGAAAGAAATATTGGATATTATGTGGGACATTAATGTTGGGATGACCACTGATATGTGGACTGATGATTACCGCAAGAACAGTTTCTTAAAGGAGAATTCCACTTCCAAAACAAAGATTCACATATGATGTACTCATCCCCTTGTCATCCAAGATGTTTGTCTTTCTTTCTTCCGTCATAAAGAAATTATGTTTTTGGAGGAAAACATTTCAGCATTTTTCTCCATATAATGGACTGATATGGTGCCCCGATTTTGAACATCCAAAATGCAGTTTAAATGCGGCTTCAAATGATCCCAAATGTGTTTGTAAATGATCCCAGCCAAGAAAGAAAAGTCTTATCTAACGTAACGATCGGTTATTGTCTTACTGTTTTTGTTCTGGTTCATGACAGTTAGGGTATGTCAAAAAACTCCCATCTCATGTTCTCCCTCAACATTGAAATCATCTTATATCGCTGTTTTACCTTTTTTGTTAAAGGTTGGTTTGTTTGGTCTTCTTTGCATGTTCACTTTTTAAAGACTAGGTTGGTATTTCTGCAGCGATGTAGGATGATTTTGATATGATATGATTTTTTGAGGTACTTTTGAAGTTGAGGGAGAAAATATGATTGGAGTTTTTCGACATTCCCTAACTGTCTTGAGTCAGAATACACAAAGTTCAGGGTGAGAAAGCCAAGACGAGCATTTGAGATTAAAATGTATTTAAATTGTATTATTTTCATGAAAATAACCGATCGTTTCACTAGATAAGACCCTTCTTCCTCGGCTGGGATTGTATTTGGGATCGTTTGAAGCCGCATTTAAACTGCCTTTACCACATTCAATGTACGACATTCCAAAGACTTATGGAATTAGTCCTTAGTTTGCACTGGATGAAGTGTGTCATTTATTTAGACAACATCATTTGTATGGGGAAAGATTTTGTGGATCACATGTAAAACCTTACAGACATTTTGACCAGGTTTAGAGAAGCGGGCCTCAAGCTTAACCCTACAAAATGTCAGTTCTGCAAGGCATTTGTAAAGTACATGGCTCATGTTGTCTCGAAGGATGGGTTGGCCCTTGACCCAGCTCATAGTAAAAAAGTACAAGATTAGCTAACTCCTAAATCTGCTACTGAGGTACGAACATTTTTAGGCTTGTGTAGTGACTATAGGCGATTTGTTCGAGACTATGCCTTTAAAGCTCAACCTTTACACAGACTAACTCACAAAGACGTTCATTTTGAATGGCCTGATGAGTGTTCAGCAGCCTCTCAGCAACTGAAAGACGCTTTGTCATCTCCTCCTGTCATGGCATTTCCTACCTTTGACCAGCCATTCAGACTGAGTACAAATGCATCTAATACAGCTATTGGTACTGTTCTGTCTGAAATTCAAAATGACCAAGAGCGGGTTGTTGCATACGCTAGTCATGTACTTACTTCTACTGAACGAAAATGTTCAAATGTTAGTTGTGAGATTTGTTAAACCCTGTTTTCTATGATGCATCTATTTAAGTGCACCAGTGTGAAGCATAATTCCCCCCGCATTTGCTGTATAATCATTAACCGATTTGTTAAAGTATTCTTTCAGTGGTTAAGGGGATTTCACATGACGGATGGCAGCACTGGTCAATCCATTGATCTCTGAAAAATGAAGTGTAGATTAGACGCAGCATGTTTTTTTGGTTTTGTTCAAAGTTTAGAACGGGGGTTCTCAACTCTGGCTTGCATGATCCACTTTCCTGAACAATTGAGTTGCAACCCCAATCAAACACACCTGAACAAGGAAATCATTGTCTTTATGTTCTAATGGAAAGCTACAGGCAAGTGTGTTTGATGAAGTTTGGGGATAAACTCTGCAGGAAAGTGTATCTCGTGTGTCAGAGTTGAAAACCCTTGGTTTAGATAATTTTCTTCTTTACAACCTTGTTTCTTTTTGGGGTTGTACTGAATTCTGTGACCCACCAAATTATGAGGAACTAGGCACTGCATTGAGCAAATCTGACCTACTATTAAACCCAACCCCTAGTCCTACCCTTTTTTTGCTGTATTGATTATCATTTGTATAATCCAGGGTTTTCAAACTCAGTTCCTGGAGGGCCGAAGCCCTGCAGAGTTTTGTTCCAACCTTGCTTCAACACACATACTATGCAGTTTTCAATTAAGCCTGAAGGACTTGATTAGTTGGATCAGGTGTGTTTAACCCTCTGGGGTCTGAGGGTGTTTTGGCATTCTGGAGAAGTTTTGACATGCCCTGACATTTGTGCTTTTTTCAGTATCTTAAAAACATATTAATGGCTGAAGTCTGATTACATTGTAATCAGCACAAACTGGGCTACAATAATATGTAAGCAACATGAATGTACATGTTTATGTTTTTGAGAAAATGTTTATATACATTTACATTTACATTTATTCATTTAGCAGACAGTTTTATCCAAACAAGTGGGGAATACGTCAAACGATTTGTCCTAAAGAGGCAAGACGACTTAGGAAGTGCTCATAGTACCATAAAACAGGCATTGTTCAGATAAGTACAAGCTAGAAAGGGAAAAGAGTAGAATAAAGGTTTTTTTTTTTTTTTTTTTTTCAAATAGTCAAATAGTCAAAGTCAAATAGTTTCGAAAGAGATGAGTTTTCAGCAGTCGCTTGAAAGTTGTTAGGGAGTTGGCATTCTGGATAGCGGTGGGAAGATCATTCCACCAGCCTGGAACGGTGTAAGAGAATGTTCTGGAAAGTGATTTTCTGCCTCTTTGTGATGGTACAATGAGGCGTCGCTCACTGGTGGATCTCAGAGTTCTGGAGGGAGTGTAGATTGGTAGCAGTGAGTGGAGGTAGGTGGGCGCAGAGCCTGTGGCTATTCTATATGCAAGCATCAGTGTTTTGAATTTGATGCGAGCCGCAATTGGGAGCCAGTGCAGGGTGATAAAGAGAGGCATGACATGGGCCCTTTTGGGCTCATTGAAGACCAGTCGTGCTGCTGCATTCTGAATCGTTTATAGAGTTTTGATTGTGCATGAAGGAAGACCAGCTAGAAGAGCATTGCAGTAGTCCAGCCTAGTGATGATAGGGCCTGGACAAGAAGTTGTGTGGCCTGCTCTGTTAGAAAGGGCCTGATCTTTCTAATGTTGTGTAAGGCAAACCTGCAAGATCGAGAGGATTTAGCTATATGGTCTTTGAAAGTCAGCTGGTCATCAAAGATTACACCAAGATTTCTGGCAGAACTTGATGGGGTAATTGCTGATGAACCTAAATGGATGGTGAAGTCATGCTGTAGAGTCGGAGTGGCAGGGAAAACAAGGAGCTCAGTCTTTGCCAGGTTGAGCTGTAGGTGATGTTCTTTCATCCACTCTGAGATGTCTGCCAGGCAGCCTAAGATCTGTGCAGCTACCGTTGGATCATCTATGCGTGGTTAGTGAAAAAACAAATTTTTAAGTCACTGAAATAAGGCTTTTGAGAACTAGATGCGGTAGGCTAGAGTTTTTTTCTACAAAATGATGTGAAAATCATCTTTTTTGGTCGTTCGCAAAAACAGTATACTTATTTACATTTTCTAAGATGTGTTTTATGATTGAAAGGGAATATGCGAGGGAGTGACAATAGCCATGAATATTTAGTGATTCACACCTGAGAGACAAAAGGCCCTCCCCTAATGGCCCTTCAATGAGACTGTGACTATCAGGTAAGAAACAACGTGAGAAGATTCAAAGAATGGAGTTTTAGATTATTTGTATTTGATTGACAACACAGCATCATAAAAACATACATAATAAAGGTCAAAGACAGATTAAGCAGACATGTAATTCCTGAAAACTGTTTTCTGAATTCTGCTCAACAAGTAAATCATACCTGATATTTAAGTGCTTGCAAAATTCATCATCAGTAGTCAAGGAACTTGTTTCACCATAGAATATCAGTGTAGTTGAACATCTGATGTTGGTACAGCGCTCTCAGAGGAATACAGTTTGCAGGATTCATCTGTTGTGCAGGTATCAGATTTCAAACAACTAAAACATAACAAAAACAAACATCTGTGAGCATGTTAATATCAGGAGCAATTTAAAGCATCCTTGCTAAATAAAAGGATTAGTTCTATAATTTCTATCCCCAAAAAAATATTCATATAGGTATCTAGTCACTAAAATAAATTAATTAATTAAATTAATAAATCAGTGAGCATGTTGATAGGCCAAGTGCAACTATATTGTTACATTCGCAATCACTAATATTGCCCATGTGATTCTATAGCTATCATATGTACACATGCTTTGTGTTTATTATCATACAGAACAAAAACAACATCTGAGAAACTAAATTATTATTAGGCACATTATAAACACGTTTGTGCAGATATTTGCAGACAGTATTTAACAGTAAAGATTGATCTAACCATTATTAGACATTACTTTTATATTGTCTAAACATCAGCCCTATGTCATACTGTTTATGAAATATAAAACCATCCTGATGCCTTACAGATGCATTGAAAAGTTGCCTATCATATTTCAAAATGTTGCAACCGATTTCATACATTTTAGTCAGGAATTATAGTTTTGGAAAAGTCCAACTAGTAAATGCGTTCAAGTTTATGTCACAACAATACATTATCAAATGCCAATAAGAAACATTACTTACACTGTATAAGAGCTCTCCTCAGCTTGCTTTAGCCGAGCTCACGTTCTGTTTGTGAGATAAACAAGCTTAGCCTGTTCCTCTCAGTGTGTCGTCATCTGTGGTACATACAAGGCTTATTCCTCTCAGCGCCTTCTTCCAACAACGAAAGTATCCGACATAACATGTTGCTGCTTTGTTTATGAGTTGATGTGGCCGTTTTCATGTGATGCATCTCTCATGTGGATGTTTGTAATATCAATAGCGCAAGCAGCGTGGGCGTGATCTAATTAGAGGTAATGAGCTCCGAGGGGAAAAACAGGACATTGCATTGGTTTCATACGGATTACTTACATTTACGTTTACATTTATTCATTTAGCAGACGCTTTTATCCAAAGCGACTTACAGGTGGGGAATACATCAAGCGATTTGTCCTAAAGAGGCAAAACGACTTAGGAAGTGCTCATAATACCATAAAACAGGCATTGTTCAGATAATTACAAGCTAGAAAGGGAAAAGAGTAGAATAAAGGAATTTTTTTTTTTTAAGTCAAATAGTGTCGAAAGAGATGAGTTTTCAGCAGTCGCTTGAAAGTTGTTAGGGAGTTGGCATTCTGGATAGCGGTGGGAAGATCATTCCACCAGCCAGGAACGGTGTAAGAGAATGTTCTGGAAAGTGATTTTGTGCCTCTTTGTGATGGTACAATGAGGCGTCGCTCACTGGTGGATCTCAGAGTTCTGGAGGGAGTGTAGATTGGTAGCAGTGAGTGGAGGTAGGCAGGTGCAGAGCCTGTGTTGGTTCTATATGCAAGCATCAGTGTCTAGAATTTGATGCAAGCTGCAATTGGGAACCAGTGCAGGGTGATTATAGAGAGGTGTGACATGGGCCCTTTTGGGCTCGTTGAAGACCAGTCGTGCTGCTGCATTCTGAATCATTTGTAGAGGTTTGATTGTGCATGAAGGAAGACCGGCTAGAAGAGCATTGCAGTAGTCCAGCCTAGAGATGACCAGGGCCTGGACAAGAAGTTGTGTGGCCTGCTCTGTTAGAAAGGGCCTGATCTTTCTAATGTTGTGTAAGGCAAACCTGCAAGATCGAGAGGTTTTAGCTATATGGTCTTTGAAAGTCAGCTGGTCATCAAAGATTACACCAAGATTTCTGGCAGAACTTGATGGGGTAATTGTTGATGAATCTAAATGGATGGTGAAATCGTGCTGTAGAGTCGGAGTGGCAGGGAAAACAAGGAGCTCAGTCTTTGCCAGGTTGAGCTGTAGGTGATGTTCTTTCATCCACTCCGAGATGTCTGCCAAGCATCCTGAGATCCGTGCAGCTCCCATTGGATCATCTAGTTGAAATGAAAGATCTGTGTTTCATCAGCATAACAGTGGTAGGAGAAGCCATGTGCCTGTATGATGGTCCCCAGTGATGTAGTGTATATGGAGAAGAGGAGGGGTCCAAGAACTGATCCCTGAGGAACCCCAGTGACCAGATGATGTGCTTTGGATACCTCCCCTCCCCAGGCCACCCTGAAGGACCTACCTGTGAGATAGGATTCAAACCAGCGAAGTGGAATCCCTGTGATGCCCAGTGATGAGAGGGTGGACAGGAGGATCTGATGATTCACCGTGTCAAAAGCAGTATAAAGATCCAGCATAATGAGTACTTTAACACAGAAAATTTGTTTTCGATAAGACTTCCTTCGTTTAAAAGTAGACATTTCAAGCTATCTATAGATATATCTCTCATGTTTGTTTGTCATGTATTCACTGAGTTTCAGTTCATTTTAGTGATGCATTTCAACTGGATATTCACAGAGACTGAGAAGACTTAGGGTTGCATCTAAACTCTGCAGGGCTGCAGTTCTCCAGGAACGGAGTTTGACACCCCTGGTATAACCATAGTTAAAACTATGTTTTTGTAGAAAAACCATTTTTAATTTGTGGTTACCATATTTGTGGTTACCATATAATAGATTCATAATCTACCCTCGGTACTAGAGTCATATAATTGGCATAACAATGTAACCTACAATGAAAGCACTGAATAATCACTAACATAAATTTTTCAAAATCTCAGGTATGCCAGTATTATAAAATATTATGAATTGAACAACAATGTCCATTACAAACTGTATGTATCATATATTAATTAAACAAGTTCTAAATTGGATGCCATATACCTGTAATTTGTGTTAAAAAAATCCCTAAAAATATAATCATTAGTTTTAGTGCAAACAAGTAATAAGATTTCAAATTCAAATTTCAAATTCATAATAAGATTTCAATATGATTATTTGTAATGGGACTCGACAGACAGCGTGGATAGATCCAAATGTGAGCTTTATTGTACGGATCGTGGTGAAGACACCAGGGTCGGACACCAGCAAACAGTAACATCCAAGGGCAAGACAAAAGCATAATCCGAAACACTGGCAAGTGTCAAGGCAGGCAGCGAAACAATCATAAAACAGGGAAAACAGTCCAAGGTCAAAATCCAAGAGAGCAGTCCAAAGTAACAAAATAAACAAGGCAATGAAACAAGGCAAAAACTTGGTAGAGTCCGCATAGGCAAAACAATACTTTGCGAAGGCCTGTTTGGCATGGCCCACTTTATATGGCTGCCAAACAGGAAGGCGTCATAGAGGTTTCTCAGAGAAATTTCTTGGACTTTGTTCTCATATTCAAATTTGCCAGCCACTGCATAATTTTCATATGTTGTACTTTTTTACGAGGGCCTCGTATTTATACCGTTCGTGATTGGCTGCAGCTGTGAACGTGCAATCAGCGCAATGGATGATGGGGAATGTAATCTGGGGTGTGGTGCAGGAGTCTGTGTAATGTGAATGGCAAGGTGACCTCTGGTGGCGAGTGGACTGGCATTCAGGCCAGACTCATGACAACTATAAATGAGAATGGACAAAGGAACTGAGGAAACTAAGAGTTTAAATACACAAGGGATGATTATCAGAACTGAAACGTGTGTGGAACTAATTAGCATAATTATAAACAAATTAACTAATTAATTTGGTGCACATACTTGTTTTCACAATATGTACAAGTATTCAGATTTGATGTTATTAATTGCTGAAATTTGATTGATTTGATTGTTTCCTTTTTTTTCCATGTAGTGGAGTGATATCAGAAGTTATGACATCCACCAAAGAAGATTTTTTTTACCGATCCCACAGTTATGGTGTTAAGGAATTTCAGTTGTACTTGTATAGGTTCAATTTTGATGCAATTTGGTGCACGTCTTTAATTTTCAGAAACAAAAAATCAGAAAATTACAGAAACAAACACAATAGTGTTCCAGCACTTCTGGTGCTTGGACCCCTAAAAATAAAAAGTGTTCTGTTTCTGCAGAAATGCAGAGTGAGCCTGTGATTATGTACTGAGAGAAGAGAGAAGGGCAAATATTGAGACTTTTGTTTGAAATTGTACAGATGGTACTTAACCAGAATGAGCTTTTTATCACCATGTGTATCTTAAGATCAGTGTTGGGAAGGTTACTTTGGAAATGTAATAGGTTACAGATTACAAGTTACTTGATTTAAAATGTAATAAGTAGTGTAACTTTTCAATTACTTTATAAAAGTAATGTAACTTATTACTTTTAATTACTTTTTGATTACTTTTCTAAATTTATAATATTTTCAACTGTTAATCATTTTAAGATTATAATAAGTAAGGGATAATATACATCTTTATTTTGCGATAACAACTGGCTAAATGTACATTATCTCACTTATTACACAGCTGCTTGATAAATTATTTGGATGTTTCGTGTCAAAATTATTAGACACGAAACACTGATCTGAGTTGAAATATTTGAACGCAAAGCTTCCATGAAGAAATCAGTTGCTAGCAAACGGCAAGTTCAAATTAGACATTTTAGGGATACAGTGCAGTCATACCAGTTTCCTTACACCACATAAATAATTAAGTAGTAGTACTAGTTTGTTAGTTATCTTATAATCCATTACAATGTAAAAAAATGGCAGCAACTGCGTTTGTATGAAACAATAGAGCAATTCCACGATACCAGGATGACAGAATTAAGAAATTGTACACATAATTTTGAATTAAGCTTTAATATTTTATTAGCTAACCAAACGCAAAGCTTCCACCAAGAAAAATTATCAAGCATATAGCACTGACTTAAGTTGCCCCGAAATAGTTTGAGCTTTGTAATAATTTAATTTAAAGCACAGCCACCACAAATTCAGACTTTTTTTTTTTTTTTTAACTTATATTTTTGGGCTTTTTATGCCTTTTATTGTGATAGGACAGTAGAGAGATGACAGGAAAGAGCTGGGAGGAGAGAGGGGAGCGGGATCAGCAAAGGACCTCGAGACGGGAATCGAACTCGGGTCACTGTGAGCGCAGTTGCGCTATATGTCATAACAAGATCATAACAAACAACGCCATAACAAGAAATAGTTTAATAGCTATGATACTGGGTTTGAAATCAAATGTTTGCATAGTTATGACAGAAAACACTAGCATCTAACAATGCCTTGGAAAAACAATCTTATAAAATAAAGTTTATGCATAAACCCAAATAGGAAATAAAACAGTTATCGAATAAGCCTGTGTCCTATTCTGTGTCCTAAACTCCTGAAACATTGGTGTCTCATTTTAGAGCAGTCAATGTGATTTATGAAAGAAGTCAATTAAACTGTAAGTGGGTGTGTGAAAAAATTCAGATGTAATCCCCTTTGTAATCACTAGCATTTTTCAAAAGTAACTGTAATTTAATTACATATTTTTTTCTCAGTAACTGTAACTAATTACAATTACATTTTTTTTTGTAATTAAATTCCGTAATTCCGTAACATGTAACTAGTTACTCCCCAACACTGCTTAAGATTCACATCTTAAGATTCACATCACACGTGCATTCATGTGGGAAATAAATATCGACTCAATTTTTTTTTTTTAAATTTTGCTGTAAGTAAAACGTGAACTTCATTAATTCGGCCATGAGTTTCAGTTCCATTGATTTAGCACATTGCTCACTACTACCTTTTAGTTTTTTCAGTTTCAGTTTTTTTCAGTCTTGTACAGGTCTCTGTAAGGGAATAGATGTCAAAAAACCGACAGTGTAACGAATAAGTATGCCTAAAACCTGTTGAAATGCATCAGTGAATTATTAAATGTAAATTTCAAACGTTTTATATGTGACATACTGTAGTAATTTGGTCACATTGACTAAATAAAATCGATGTGTTAGAAAAGGTACTCATAATGTTCCCATTATGATCCACATTTTCCATTTATTTTATGGCACAATTGCACACCTTTTTATTTGTGATATTCTGAAAAACTGGCAGTGAAAAGTGATCACACGTCAAGGACTGCCATCACAGTACTATTTTACTGTAACAGTAGTGATACAGCTGGAACATTAAGCATTTATGGTGACTAATTACTCATGATTAAATATTAGAATGCTACATTATTATTATTATTATTATTAGTATTATTATTATTGCTGCCAGTAATTTAATTCATTATTTTATCTTCATTTATATAGGAATACCACAGTTCTAGCATTATTGAATAATGTGGACAACTGTCTCTTTGTGCCGCCTGGTGTTGATTTCTCAAAAGGTTGTATTTACTGTCATGTCCTTGTTGGTGGCGATACACTTGGTGGTAAAAGGCATTTTTGGTTGACTACCTACTGTAGCTTGCATTATAAAAGAAAAAAACACCAAACTCTATGATTTCTTATGATAAGAGATCCCCAGTAAGGAATACCACTATAGACAAAGATGGATTCTGCATGAACTGTAGACACAATGCCAAGCAGGAGAGTCATCAGACCGATCATTATCTGGACAGTCTGTGTAGGACAAGAAGAATATACATTCTGAATAGTATAAAGAAAGTCTTTTATAGAGTAAAACATTATCAAATGTACAAAACATTTTTTTTGGCAGCCGTAATTATGGATTTTTTTATTGTATCAGAAAAAAATCTATAAGTCACACACTGATTTGCGTATATGCAAAATGTGTCCGTTATTTTTTGATAGTTTGCTTCTAAAACATTGTACATTTAAAATTTTACTCTCTAAATGATAAACCTTATCTTATGTTTGTCCCTTTAATGCATTGTGCATTGTTACCAAGGTAAAGAGCCAAATTCTTCAATAAAAATTGCATATGCTTTAATGAGTGTGCTCCTTCTTCTTTAGAATTGATTCATGTACTTTTCTTACCTCACACTAACATGCACAAATAATAAAATATATATATATGGGTTTACAAAAATGTTCTCACCCCAAGGGCCTTTGGTTGGCCTTTTAGAAATGCCTGAAGTTGATAAAGAGGTGAAAGTTCTGCTACCCATTGTACATGAACAGGCACAGGAGCATTTGTTGCAGTCCCAGCTGTTGTTGTTTGTATTGGTGGTTGCAGCTCAATGACAAAAGAATTCATGGGTACAGCAGTTGACATTCTCGTTTCACTGTGCCCTGACCATTGCCTGAAAAGGTCCAGGTCCTTTTCTTGTTTACCATAGACCTTTTTCTTAATAAAGCTCACACCTTGATCTTTCATTGTTGTCACATCGAGTCACATCCAGAATACTTTGCCTTCCACAAATCCAGCAGCTACCCAACACCAGACCATCATGGATCCAGCATCATGCCAGTTCGCCTACATCAAGGTGACCTGCACTTAGAGGATTACTTGGCTGAGTTGTGATAACTCTACTGTCAGGTGGACTTCAATGAAACTTTCTTGAAAGACATTTTTCGTTTTGGTTTGGATAAAAACAATAACGAGTAATACCCCTCAGTGGTCACTAGAGCAATGTGACTTGGCACTCTGGTTAAGTGGCTCTGCATTTACTGTGGGTATTGCTGATGAGAAACCCTGCTATCCTCCAGGATTCACCACATCAGAAAATTTGCATGTCATGTCTGGAGTCATTCAAGTCCCATCTGAGTCCCATACAAAGCCTGCTCATGTCATGCCTGCTACTCCAAGGTCTGTTTACGATATGTCTGCCAAACCAGGGCCTGTTCACAAAATGGCTGTCAACCCAAATTACTGTTTACAAAATGGCCAACACTCAAGAAACTGTTCACAAAATAGCTACCACTCATGAGACTATTCACAAAATGACTCCCAACCCGAAGACTTTTCACAGGATGACTGCCCCGCCAGAGCCTCGCAAAGCCAAGACCGTCCTATCAGAATCTTGTTGTCATGGCTCCCATTCCAGAGTCAAGTCAAGTCACGACTCATCTTCCAGAGTATAGTCACGTCTCAGCTGATCTTCCAGAGCCTCATCACGTCTCAACCGATCTTACAGTGTCTCGTCACATCTCACCTGATCTTTTAGAGCCACGTCATGTCACAGCTACCATTCCAGAGTCTTGTCATGAGACAGATTCCATCCCAGAGCCACATCATGTCACAACTCCTTGGTGAAAAAAACAGCATATGCTGGTAGCCTTGTTTTGATGCTGGGATGCTGGTTAGGTATGTTTTGATGCTGGTTTAAGCTGGTCCTTAGCTGGTTTATGCTGGTCTTAGCTGGTCATGTTGCTGGACAAGGACCAGCATAATGAAAAGGCAAAAAAAAAAAAAAAAGGTTGCACTTGCAAATTAGTTTAGAGCTTTACTTTACAGTAACATGGCTTACATGTAACATGGCAGTAACATATGTAAATGCTGAGGTTGATTTTTTTTTTTTTTGAGCTTGAGGTTGAGCAATGGAAACAGCATTCAAGTTAACATGTTTCCAAAAAACACAGGAAATATGACCAACAGAAAAAAGATGTGGACACATATTGCATAAGGAAGAAATAAGAACAAGACTTTTGTTTAGAGTAATAACCAAATGATGTGATGTGCTGAATGACAGATGAGAGCAGATATAGAATAATCATGTAGTTTAGCTTCAGACAGAAACAGACTCAGGGCAGAAACACATGATGTCTAAAGTAAGGACAACCTGCATGCTCATTCTTTAATCACAATTAGACTTAGATGTTAATATTGTCTTAAAGAGATAGTTTGCACAAAGATGAAAATTTACTCACCCTCACTGTGAATGCTCTAACCCATAAGTCTTCAACACTGTTCCTGGGGACCCACTATCCCAAAAAGTTTAGCTACAACCCTAATCAAACACACCTGAACTGGCCAATGAAGCTCCTCAAGACTGCTTGAAAATTGCAGTCAAAGGTCATCCATCAAAAAAACTGACATAAAGTATATTTCTAATTACTACTCATGTATAAACCTAATTTTTTTTTTTTAAAATGGACCCTTATGACTGGTTTTGTGGTCCAGGGTCACACACACACAAACATTTTTTGTTTGTTTGTTCTTTTAAGAAAAGGCTAGTATCACTGATACCACTACTACTGATGTCCCTGCTGAAAAAAAACAGCTTAAACCAGCTTAAGCTGGTCAAGCTGGTTTAAGCTGGTCTCCCAGCCTGGTCATAGCTAGTTTATCAAGCTGGTTTTAGAGGGGTTTTGACCACTTTTTTTAGCTGGACAAGCTGGTTTTAGCTGGTCTTAGCTGGTTTTAGCTGGTCAGCCAGGCTGGTCTTAGCTGGTTTTAGCTGGTTTTAGCTGGTCAGCCAGGCTGGTCTTAGCTGGTCAGTCTGGTCTTAGCTGGTTTTAGCTGGTCAGACAGGCTGGTCTTAGCTAGTCAGGCTGGTCTTAGCTGGTTCTAGCTGGTCAGCCACGCTGGTCTTAGCTGGTTTAACCTGTCAAGGGGTGTTGCGACAAATATAAATAATTCCAAGTTTACTTTTAATATGTAGCAGGACTACAAGGAACCATTAAAACACTTTTTATATGAACTTACAGCCCCTTTGAAATATATTCTAACAAATATTTACAAAATAATTGGAATGATTACAATTCTAAAACTATATTAACAATTAATGGTGAAGATGAACAATAACAGAATTCTAAACATGTTATGCATTCTCATTTTTCTTTTCTTTTTTATTATATCATGTATCTTTTGGGATATGTAATGCCCCACTTGTTTCTCCCTCTTCTCTCTCTCTCTCTTCTTTCAGGCTCCTTTTGTTTCCGCCAGTCACAAAAACAGACTTAAAAAAGAAATAATTTAGATTATTAATGTGTGAATTTTCAACAAGTAAAACTACTTAAAAAAACCTTGTCATGTCTTTGTTGCACATTTTCCTTTTTTTCCAGACATAGCCTACAGTCATTTAGAAACATGCCGCTGATTGTTGTTGTTCCTTTTATTGCTAAAATAAAGATAAAATTGAATATATATATATATATATATTTCTGTAGGTGTTTAATTAATGTAGCTATTTTATTGATAAATTAGTATACATGGATGAATATGAATATGAATAAGAATATCTTAGCATGAACAATTTTTAGCTGTTTTTAGCAAAATTGACTATGGTTACAAGGGCTGCCTCCTGAGTTCTGATCATCAATTAGTCTATCAAAATTTTATTAGATGCTTAATCATAGAAAAAAAATCCACAGGAAGTGGTGAAGTCCATGATGTAATTCTGGCCCTAGGTCTCTGTGAACCTGAGAGTGTCAAACCCCCCCTCAACAATTACCTCCCAACAAATAGAAAACAGAAAATAGAAACTATTGAAACTATTGAACGACAATGTAGATAATAAAAAAAATATATAATAAAAGAAAAAAGGAGATCTTGGTATGTGTGTATGTCTTATATTTCAGAAATTCCACTGAAAATCCTTCACTTTGCAAAGAAGAGTGGCAACTTCAACTGGTTCCCCCTCAGTCGTTCACTCTGACGTTATGTCGAGTGACGTATTTGGGATCGTACTTGGGAGCCCAATCACCTCTGAGCTAAAGAGAAAAGGCCAATGAAAATTGGCGAGTGGATCTTGGACGGCAAACCGCTCCCCTGTACATACGGGTATATAAGATGGCGGCGTGCATCCATTCATTCAGATTTCTGCTTCGGAGCTCTCGCCTGCTGAGTTCTTCACGGACAGAAAGAAGAGAGAAAAGAAGTTCTTCCCGGCTCGATTGTGTGCCGGCAACTGTGCATTCCAGCGAAGCGCTGCTTCAGCCCATCCCTGGGTATACCAATCTAAAAGAGCGATTTTCCTTACAGCCATTGAAAGCCTCTCGCACGCGGGATGTTTCTCCGGCCGTGCGCAAATGGATGGGGGGCATACATGGCCTCTTTTGATGGGCACGATCTCTGCCTCACGTGTCTGGGCTGCGATCACGCTGAGGCAGGGCTCGCAGAGGCGTCATGTGTTCACTGCGAGCGCATGACCATCGCCACGCTTAGGTCCCGGCTCTTACATGAGAGGCCGCCCTGTAATCTCGGCCGGCCCTAGTTCGACGTGCCCTCGGAGGAGGCAGACCCGGCCTTAGCGTTGCTGTGTCCTGTTTGCGCTTTGCGAATCTACATGGACCGCACCCGGGGCTTTAGACGCTCCGAGCAGCTCTTTGTCTGCTTTGGAGGACAGCAGAAGGGGAATGCTGTCTTCAAACAGAGGTTGGCCCATTGGGTGGTAGATGCCATCACCTTGGCGTACGAGTCCCAAGGTGAGCCGTGGCCTCTAGGAGACATCTGTAGAGCTGCAGGCTGGGCGACACCTAACACCTTCGCGAGATTCTATAATCTCCACGTAGGGCCTGTTTCCTCCCATGTGTTAACATAACACCAATGCAGGAAGGTAGGCTCGGTCTAGGCTTGCTGCACCATTCCTTATGGATCCATGTGCCTTCTTCCCAGTTGTTCCTTTTTTGAACACTGGGTCCTCCGTGCACCACAGTCCGGACTAGGACGGAGTAGTCCGTGACTGTGCTCCGGTAGTGGACCTCCTTCACCCTCCGGTTGTGGCATCCTGTCTCAGTATTGTTCCACGGGAAAACCCTTTAAAAAATCTTTATTATCTCTATCCCACATTATTCAAATTTTTTAATGTGCTCCGCCCCCCAATAGCTGCTTCAGAAATCTGGCACCCCTGGTAGTCCTCTTTCGGCCTACAGGGCATTGGGAAGGTTACGTGCCAAACCATTTGTCCTGGCACGCTTGCCTGTCAGCATTTGCGTTCAGCCACGTAATGTGGTTCAGGATTGTGGCTTTTTCCATTGGTCGATCCCAAATACATCACTCGACATAACATCGGAGTGTACGCCTGAGGGGGAACGTCTAGGTTACATCTGTAATCCTTGTTCCCTGAAGGAGGGAACGGAGACGTTACATCCCCTTGCCACAATCCTGAACTACGCTGAATGCTGGGTTTCGGCTCGGCTCCTCAGCAAAAACCTGAATGAGTGGATGCACGCCGCCATCTTATATACCCATATGTACGGGGGAGTGGCTTGCCGTGCAAGATCCACTCGCCAAATAGCTCAGAGGTGATTGGGCTCCCAAGTACGATCCCAAATACGTCACTCGACATAACGTCTCCGTTCCCTCCTTCAGGGAACGAGGGTTACAGATGTAACCTAGACGTTTCTTCTGTACTATTTGCCCTATTGTTTTAGATGCCACTTTTCCTTTCAACTTCTTTGTTGCTCTTAAATATCTACAAATCAGTCAGGAAACAGACATTATGTAATTCACATTAGTTTTAGCTTTTGAGACAGTTTTAGCTTTCTGGAGTTGAGAAACATCTAATAACACATCTACATGTAAAATGCAGGTATTCAAATTCTTAGAATGCAACCATTACCTTTGAATGAACTCCAATAATTTTTTTTACATTTTTTGAGTGCTGGCTTGATTTTATGCTATACTTTATACTATAATTTATTTGTGAAAACACTGATGTCTCTAAGAAATATTTTTTTCCCCTAATATTTAAGCATTGACTATAGCCATTCAACATCATTTCCAGAAAGCACACACTCTATTTCTCCCGCTCTCTCTCCCTTACAGACACACAAACAGAAACATACACTTTATCAGTACAGTTTAGCAACTTAAAAGCTACATGACATTTTTCACAAGCGAGGTGACAACGGCGCTGTACGGCACTTTCTCTCTCTCTCTCTCTCTCTCTCTCTCTCTCTCTCTCTCTCTCTAATAACTTAGTTATTAGCTACATAAGTCTGTTATCAACAGCTCAAGCCTCTATTACTAGGTTTAAAATGAGGTTTTTCAGTTAACAATGGAGGCATTAAATGAGTTGCGTAAGTTAGCAATTTAATCCTACTCACAGCAGTGTTTTATGTACAAAAAATGGATGAAAGCCTTGAAATATATCACCTGATCTACTGCATGTCTTGAGATGTGCTAACTGTAGTATGAATGGAATAATTGACTCCGGGCCATTGAATTATTAGAAAAATAATGCACACCCGAGGTGCATTATTTTTCTAATTAAATAAATGTCTCAGAGTCAAATATTCCTTACATTCCTCCTCTTGCTATAATTTTCCGGATTCCATTTCCCATGTGTTCTTTGCCCCTCATGTGATCTGGTCATGTGTCACACTTGTCTGTGTGTTATAAGGTGTGTTCGCAGCTCGATCAAATTCTGACTTGAAGTAGTGTATGCCGGTTAGACATTTTGTCCGACTTGAGGCGGCGCCGACGCCTTGTGACAGTCACGTGTGGCATAACAGCTCCGAGTATCACGGTAGATTTCAGATAAATGAGGCCTACGATTAATCAGATGCAAATAGAAACACAAAACCAGTCCTAAATGAAAGAAAACAAGTGGACAAAAAGATTGAATTAACCAGTATTTTCGGGAAAAAGAAAATCTTTTCCGGGTCAATTTGACCCGAATTAACCAGAGGGTTAATTCATGCTTAATTAATGAAGAGATAATCATGAGTTAATGTATAATTCATGAAGAGCTAAACCATTTATTAATGATTACTACATCAGCAAGAAATGAACATTGCATATGATTCATAGATTAAGTAATCAATAAATTGTTATTAGTTAAATGTGTCATAATGTATTAATTCCCTAATAACTTATTTTATTAACTAATGTTAATTACCACAGTGGTCAAAGCTATGTACTTTAGCTTCCAGTTGTCTGCTTTAATTAATCATTAGCTAATGATTTTTAAATGTATCATTATGTTGTGACTTGTTGAGGCACAGAACTATTAACTAATTGTTAAGTAATATGTCATTGTGGTTATGGATTTAGAATTAGTTAGTTAGTCATGTGCCTCAACAAGTAAAGTCATAACATAATGATACATTTGCAAATCATTAGCTAATGATTAATTAAAGCAGACAACTGGAAGATGAAATGCGTGGCTTCAAGCCTTTGTGGTAATTAACACATGAATTTACACTATTAGTTCATAAAATAAGTTTTAGGGAATTAATACGTTATGATACATTTAACTACTAACAATTTATTGATTACTTAATCTATGAATCATATAGAATGTTCATTTGTTGCTGATGAAGTAATTAGTAATTACTAATAAATGGTTTAGTACTTCATGGCCCGGTTTCATTGACAGGGTTTAGCCTAAGCCAGGATTAGCCCATAGTTCTATTAGAACATTTAAGTAATTTTTTATAAACATGCCTTAGAAAAAAAAAATATTTTTAAAATCACTGGTGTGCATCTTGAGACAAAACAGTGGCATGATATATTTTAAGATCAGTCAGTGCAAGTTTCTTTCAGTTGAAACAGCTCAGACTTACATTTTAGTGTAAGGACTAGCTTAAGCCTCGTCTGTGAAACCATGGGCATGAGTTATATATTAACTCATGATTATCTCTGCATTAGTTAAGCATGAATTAATGCATATTTGTGTACCCGTATTGTAAAGTGTTGCCTGTTAATCTGCAGTACATATATACATACAAGGAATAAATATTTGAAATATATTTGATTTAGTTAACATAAACAAGGGGGAAAAAAACAGCGTGACATGTAACGTAGCCTATAAGTTTCAGTTTATTTTTGTGATAGTAAGGAAACTCAAATGGCAGAAAGTGACATCCTATTTGTTTTCTTTAATTTACAAAAGCTTTTACAGTGATGCATTATTAATAAGGCAATAAATGACAGTGTTTTAAGTTGATTTTACTGGTATAAGAAAACAGTTTGGGTAATTGCGTCGGCGCAAACAAACACAAAACATATCAGTTCCAGGCTTCCAGCATTGCTAACTTCACAATGCAGTTGGTAACGTTACTTTATTGAAATAAAATACAGTGAACCAAACATCAGCGCACCTGCCTCATTCGGTCACTGCTGGAATGCGACTAAAGTACAAAGTTTATAATTTACATAATAAATAATAGTTTACCATTTAGACACATCGCAAATTTAGAAATATTATGGAATATTTGGATTTGTGCCGAATTAGAGAGGTAGGATACACGAGCACAAAGCTCCATTTCGCAAACAGTTGAATACGCAAATCCTTAAAGAAACATTATACTCCTTTGTCAGTGAGAGATGCGTTTAGAATTAGCACATGATCACTGTCTAGTGGTTTTTGTTTTCAAGTGCGCAACTCACGGCATTCGCTGTTCTTCTGCTGGTGGTTATCAAACAGCATTGCATTACTGTGTGCGCCCCCTTCTGGATTGAGGGTGAATTGCATGTATTCCTTGTAAGACCTCATGCACCGAACCGAGATGTCCGTACTGTGACGGTTCGGTACGAATACATGTATCGTTACACCCCTAATATATAATTATACTGTCATGTATCATGCGAGGAAGGGGCGAGCGAAGACGAAGGTCAAAGATAAAGTCTTTATTATATTCCACAGGTAAATCCACAGCAGGAGGGTAAAACCACGCATACATTGATGTTTAACGTTGACATGACTGGACGACAAACACTGAACTGAAAGCAACTTATAAAGACAAGTGATAACGATGAACATAATTAAGGCACAGGTGATACAAGGTTAACTAATGATAATTAAATGAGGACAGGAAACAGGAACAACCAAATATGGGCACAAGAGCGAGAATCCAACATAAATAGTTCACAGGGGTGTGACATATACACACACATACACACCAATGCATATTATTTACATGTAGCATGTCAGTTCTATGTGGTAAGACACTCTTGCTCTCTCTCTTTGAATGTGTAAGAGAAACACAGCACACAGCACACAGCAAGTGATGGTGAGTTGGGTGCCTTAACACTAGAGTTTTTACTGATTCTTTTCATAGCTTCATTCTCTATTTCTCTAATGGCTTCGTTCATCCAGTCTCACTGGCCCTTCCCCCATGTATGAGTGATTGTATGTTTGTTTCTTGTTTAGATTAGTTATGTGTTAGTCCTTAGTTAATAAAATTCTTGTGCACAAATTACATGAGTTTCTGATTCCGCCTTGTAAATTAATTTCCCTTACGATTCCGATTCAAGCTACATGCTCTAATGCTTTAGTACTGTAGGAAAGATATTTTCTGTGGCCAAGAAAATGTAATTCCTTAGAGTTGATATGAAATTATACTAAATGTTTCCTGGACTAACAGATTAGTTCATGGAAAATTAATTGTGTTACAGTTACTACTGGCAGCTGATATAAATAATTGTAATGAATCATAATTAAGTGTAAATATTTATATACATTTCCCTTTTGAACTAATTCTGGTCTGAGGTAAGACGCTCATGTCAATCAACTATCGTGGGAGTGGCCTCTGTCGGTGTGACAGAGGGTGCCAGCTATCTATCGACTGATTAATGAGCCTGAGTGTGATTTATTTTCTTGTCTAGTTTCTGTCACTGAGCTTTTGTCAATGCCCCTGATTTTGAGCTATCCGCCAGTCCTATTTCAATCAATGCTTTTGGTTCTGAACTGCCTACCTACCCAGTCTCAAGTAATGTGCCTGTTACTGAACTGTCTGTTTGCCAGGCCACCCTCAAGGAGACCAACACTGAACTTTCTACCCTGTCAGTTATGCCCCAAGAGACTGTTAATTAGCCCACTGTGTTCCCTGCTCTGACCCTTGGGGATGTAGAGTCTCTATCTGTGTTCTATGTTTCAGCTCCATCTGCTCCTCCGTGGTGGTCTTCTGCTCTGTCTGCTCCACCGCAGTGGTCTTCTACTCCATCCAGGTGGTCTTATGCTCCATCTGCTCTGCTGTGGTGGTCTCCTACTCCGCCTGCTCCACCGTGATGGTCTACTGCTCTGTGTGCTCTGCCGTGGTGGTTTTCTGTCATTCCCAGTTGGTCATCAGCTCTGCCTGTCCTGCCGGCTCCGCCCTGGCTCCTTGCTCTGTTGCGTTTATCACTGTGTTAGCGATAGCAGCATTACGGAGCCAATCTGTGTTTCCTAGACAAGTTTAGTCTTGTTCATAGAGTATCTGTGTCTTGATCCTTGCCTGTTCTACTGGGTGAAATTTGTGCCTTAAGTATAAGCGGATGGAACACAATTTGTTGCTTACAGGATAGTGTTTGATGTATCATCTTTGTTTTCTGTCTGCTGCGTGCTGGTAGCTCACTGTTTTCAGGTAGGTCTATCTGATTTAAAAGGAACTTTTGTCATGTAATGGGGAGGCGAGTGACCATGAGTAATAGCATGCCTTGAAGGCCACAAGATTTCCCTATGCTATTTGACCTCAGCTGCTGTACTGCATCATTACCTGTGATTTAGATTAAATTCTCTGGCCTTACCCAGACTACAGACGAGCACCTGATTCAAAACAAATGTGATTCACATACTTTACACAAACTGTTTTTTACTTCTATCTCACTGTAAGTGGCATCATTTTGTTTTTGAAATGTTTCTTTTTCTAGTTTCTTTCCAATGTTTTCTAGTATATTGTACATTCAGTAATTTTTTGACACTGGACAAAAATAAAGAAGACATTTGTTTCATCTGTGGTTTGGGTTTTGATGAATGTGTTGTAGATTTCAGGAATTGTGTATTGGCAGTTAAAAAAGTATGCTATTTGTTTTACTGCTTCTATGGAATTAACAAAACAACATTATGTTTTTTTAGATAGGATGTTCTCCATGTGAAAAATATTAAACTCGACCTTGGACTTTTCATCCTGCCAGAAAATATACGTTTTGTTCGGTATCTAAAACCAGTAAAACCTGTCAACAGCAAGTCTTGTCTGGTACCCAAAACTGTATTAACTCTTTCCCTGCCAAACACAGAATTTTCTGGGTTTCTGTGTTTTCAATGTTATGCACCCATGGGCACTATTACACATCTCCTGAATAAATCCAGAATGTCCCGATCAAAAACACAGGCGAGGAAGATGCAGAAACAAGCAATCTCATATGTAAGTGGACGCACATAAAAAATAATGCGATCATAAACAATAAAACGCATATAAATGAAAGTGAAATGCTGATCCACAAAGTGGTGAAGGACTGTAAAGCTTTGGGGTTGTTGATGAAAGCGATCTACTGCAGCTTTGCTTAGATCATCATACTGAATATGATCCAGAAGTAGTCTTTGACAAAAATGTGATTTTCTCAGCTTTTTGCTCAAAATGTTGCTTTTTTAAATGAAACTTACCTACATTCAAGTGTTTATAAAAAAGAATGCTTGAAGCTAAAATAAAACTGTTAGCAGAAAAAAAGCAGAAAGCAGAAAATAAAGTGATGGCAAAAATGAACAGAACTGTTTTATTGAACAGTCTTAGTTGCATATGTTTCAAAGCTCAGACTTAATTTGACCAGCACAAAACCAACAATGGTTACTATACCCAAACAAAACCAATGTAAAAATGCTGCTTCACAACATCATGTTGTGATGTCACATCATCCTGAACCCCACAATCATATGATTAACCAATAACAGAAAGGAAATTAACATAAAATATAACAAACATAAAATGACATAAATGAGTAACAATAATAAAATGATTAATAAGTGATTGTGATAAATTATGTAATAATATGAATATGATTAAATGATAAATCAAATGACAACATGAACGAGTAATCATTATAATTGACTAAAATATAAATTGAATTTATATGAAAAAAAAAAAAAAAAAGATATTTGCTCTCTTGAAATGACACATGAATGTTGTCTTAGATTGATCATTGTGAATATAGGTGGACATTTATTTGTTTACATTTTGTGTAGATTTTAATTTCTTGGCATATCTAACTTTGTATTATTTTTATCAAGATTACCATTTGCACTAAAATCCTTACAGCTACAGTGGCAATTATTTTGTTTATTGTGTTATACTGTGATGTAGATCTAAATAGTTCACTTAACTGTGCCTACTTAAACTCTTAGTTTTCTTTAGATGCAAAGCATATACTGGCTTAAATCATTGCAAATTAGGGTTTGCAAATTGCTCCCACAGATGTTCTCTAGATGGCCACACTGTTGGGGATTCTGTCTGGAGACAGATACCAGTAAGGGACTTTCAATGTTTCATTTCGGCTCCTGATGATGTTGGTCACCTCAAACAATTTCTTGCGGAAAGTCTTGGTGGCTTCTATTACAGGTTGCTCAGTAAAGTACATATATGGATACATGCCTAAAAACAGCTGGAGAGAAGACGTGACAAATCAAAACAAAACTCTGTTTTGCTTGTTCTATCAATTAATTTGTGTGCAGCAAGTGCAGTATATGCAACTAGTTATGAAGAATCTGTCTACAAACCTCTTCTTCCTGGAACCGACTAAGGGCCCAAACTGCACCTAGATGCCAACAGGAGCGTCCACGGTCTGGCAGACTCTCCATGATATACTTCATATCCACCTGGCCCTTCTGTGTGGGAGGAGGCTTCCGCATGGTGGAAGGGCTGTTTGGGACCCAGGCAAACCAGTCATACTGGAATGCAGGACAGACACACATATATCAGACTACAGATACTAACCCAGCTGTGGTTTAGGTTCATCCTGAAAAGTGTGTTTAATCCCACCTGTCCAAAGTTGACTGCAGCATGTTGTGCTGAAGCTGTGAAAATCACAACAGTCAGGTACTCGACCAACTGCTCCCGAGTTTTCAGAAAAGCCGGAAACTCTGTGAACATTGGCAGCGTGTTCACCAGTGGTGGAGGTAGTACATGAATCAAGTAATTGAGGAAAAGTACAGATACCCTAATAAAATATTACTCCAGTATAAATATTAAGTACTCCTTTTCAACTTTACTTAAATCAAAGTATAAAAGTATTTTTAACATACTTATGTAAAAAGTGAAGATGTATATTTTTTATTTTAACATATACGTTTTATTTAATAGTTTTAGATTATATATTTCATATAATCCTAATGCTCAAAATACCCACAGGAGGCAGGCTTACATACGTGGGTCATACATTATCAAAACATGAATTATATTTAAAAATCAGTTCAGATTACTGATACTTCATGTGTACAAACAAATGAAAAAGAAAAGAAAGAAAAAAAAAGTGTGTTGACAAACAATATATTGTAAAAATGGACATGAAATAGGGCAAAATGTATAAAAGGAATGCTGTGCAAATTTGTTCCACTTGAAACTCACTTGAAACTGCTTCGGCAGTGGTGAAGCATTCATTTAATGTAACGTTTTGTATTTACCTAAAACCACCTACTATTGAGATGGAGATATACAATGTGGGCATGTCTGTATTCAAGCATTTTATACAGTAGATTTAGTTTACAAAAAACTGACAGTCGTGACCTACATGATTTTCATTCATAAACCAATAAATCTAAAAAAACAGTTGTGCGCACTCAAACTCAGAGGATCATCTAGGTTACAACTGAAGGAGGGAACGGAGATGTTACGTCAATACTGATGTATTTGGGGTCTCACCTCTGAGCTTAAGAAAACAGGCCAATGAACATTGGCGAGTGGAATTTGCATACCAAGCCACTCCCCCATACACACAGGTATATAAGATGGTGGCGTGCATCCACTCATTCAGGCTTATGCCGAGGAGCCGAGATACATCCCAGAATTCGGCACAGTTCAGGATTGTGGCAGGAGGATGTAGCGTCTCCATTCCCTCCTTCAGGGAATGAGGGTTACAGACGTAACCAAGACGTTCCCCTTCAGTCGTACTTTACGACATTACGTCAATACTGATGTATTTGGGGTCTCCTCTGGAAAACGCCTCAATCCTAAACAGAGTTACGTAGTTAAGGAACAGATGCTGACAGGCAAGCGTGTCAGGAAAAATAAGGCTCAACACATAACCTTCCCAACGCCCTGTAAGCCAGACAACGTCCCACCAGGGGCGCCAGGTATCTGAAGCAACCGTTGGGGGGCGGAGCACAATGACAAAATTTTAAGCCATGTGGGAACTGGGTAAAATAAAATATCTGTTAAGATACTAGGGGAAACACGGTGGGATAAACCATGGAGAAAAATACTGAGACATTATACCACAACCTCCAGGGGGAGAAGGAGACCCGCTGTCGGAGCACAATCATGGACTACTCCGTCCTAATTCTCAGCTCACCTTGGCACTCCTCCGGGGGCAGCGCTTGCAGGTTCACCACCTGAACTCGAAGGTGAGTGGTGGGAACCTTGAACACATAACCGGGCTGGGATTTCAAGGTCACGTGAGAATAGCCGGCCCAAAATTCAAGGCACGTTCCGTTGGTTGAGAATGCGTGCAGGTCCATACCCTCTTGACAGAAGCGAGCGTGATCAGGAGCAAGGTCTAAACAACCTGAATTTTAGCTCGACTGAATCAAGCGGCTCAAAGCGAGCTCCACATAGACCTAGAAGGGCGATGGAGAGATCCTCAAGATGGGATGAGGTGCGGCCTAGGAGGATTTATCCTCCAGCACCCTTCAGGAACCCGACGGTCAGGTGATGCCTCCCTAGGGACAACCATACACAGCATCTTTTTCTTTTTTTTTTTACCATGATAGCCGTAACGAGCACATTTAAAGTGGAGAGAATATCCTTCACTCCAACTTCTCCTGCAGGAAGGAAAGCACAACCCTGACCGAACACCTCAGGTGTTCCATACAATGAGAAAACCTCACCTCAGAGTGTAGGCCAGCCTCACAGAGGGGGCTCTAGCCTGAGTGATAATGTTTACCACGGCCTATTGAAAAGGCCAGTGAGGTCTACCACATCCCATCCAGAAGCCAGACGTTCAGAGGTTCCATAGATCGGGATGTGGGAGTCAGATTGTGCCAAACTAGGGAGAGCTGTCACGGGGAGCAGAAGTGTCAGCATACCAGGTTCGGGGTGGGTCAGTAAGATGCACCAGCAGAACCTGCTCCTCATTCTCCCTGATCTCGCACAGGTTAGTGCAAGGAGGCTCACTGGGGAAGGTGTACTTGAGGAGACCCCGGGTCCAGCTGTGTGCCAGCTCACCCCTGCCAGAAGAAGCTGGCTCAGAGGACTCAGAGAAAGCAAAACAGGTCTACCTGAGCTTTGCCGAGTCGACTCCAGCTGGACCACCTGGGGTTGGAGTCCCCATTCTCGGGAAGAGCGCAACTTAACTCTCTTAACACTAGAACCTCCAGGGTCCGCTGTATACCTAAAACCGCCATGCGGGTAGATTTTACCCACGCACATGAGTAGTGTTTTGATATGACTAAAGAACATTTGTTTCACTGTATTATGCCACTGTCTTCATAAAGAAATGTCTAGGGTCATAAAAAAAAACTGTATCATCAACTATATTTTTGTTCTGTTGTTTTATGTTCAAGGCTTTTTATGCAAGCTACAGTCAATTTTCATAACAGTCAATATAAACTAAACAAAAGCTGTAGCCCAACCCTAATGCTGAAAACTAGAAACGTGTTTCTGTTTCAGCCACCCGACCGACCAAATCGACCAACAAACAGGCTAGGTAGATTTAGTAACCGGGCTGCTACCTGCAAAAAATAGGGTCATAGGGACGGTACCAACACCTCCGCGGTGGGACAAACATTTATTTATTTATTTATTTTCGGGATGCAAGCGTCCCGAAGTAACGCCAGGCTGCTGATGCAGGGCTTACCTTGATCCACGATCCTGCATTGTCGCTACTAGAGTGCGAGGAAGCAACGCGTCCTGGTACCCCATCTTAGATGGCGAGACCATGTGCTGGGTCTGAGTGTGAGGAGGACGTGCGTCAGAAAAAAACAGCGTTTTCTGAGAAACCCAAAAGACAAGAAATTGCTCTTTCATTGAAAGGGTGGGTACCTGCTGACCCGTACCCACACAAAAGCCCGCAATAGCACACTCCACCAGGGGACGTCAACGTGTTCCGAGGCCACCCCCACCCGCGTGGGTAGTGTGGGGGGAAGAGCTGAACATGTAGTTCAGCACTTCATGAACCTCCGGGAGGAAAGGCACCAGGGAGGCGCAGCTAAGAGCCGCGTCTGTTGCTGGAAACCAGTTATCAAACCGCGAACACCCAGAGGAAGGCGGGAAACCCAACCTCCAACCTGGCAGTCGAGGTTGCCCGGGGGAACATGGCCATCAACTGAGCCTCGGACTCCGGTGGAGCAGCTGCCACAATAGGGAGCTGCTCAGCAGAATCTCCGGCATCAGAAAACGATAGCCCCTCCACTGATACGGCGAAAGACAGCTTAACTTCCTCATGAGCATGAGATGCAAGGCTCGCGCTGGGATGAACCGGCATTCAGAAACTCGACGGTAATATGCTGAGAGGAGCCGGACCTCCGTGGGGGCTGACCCGGCGGAGCAATCCAGACTATCCTCCTCAGGTCTTCCCATGCTTCTAACCAATGCAGCCTCGGGAGTCTAGCAACCTGTGAGACCGGAAAGGGTAGAGCGCAGAGGCAGCTCACATATTAAATGAAAGTTATGACCGAGCGGAATAATGGGCATGCCCACGCAGCGCAGGCATAACCCATTCACAAACGCCATCTCAACATGCATTTGTTTACATCCCAGACCTGTGAGACAGCGAATGTGAAAGTCGTGAAGAACAAGGAAACTATCGCTCCCCAAAAGCACACGATCAGAGATGCGTCTTGAAAAAGACGCTCTCAACAGCCGTGTATGCTGTAGGAAATTGCTCTTTTAGGCTGGATTGCCCAGGGGAGAACCGCAGCACTCATTTGAGCGCAGAAGGGCGATCTCTCTGCTGAAATGCAAAGAAAGGGTGTGGCTTGGCATGCAAATTCCACTCACCACTGTTCATTGGCCTTTTTCTTAAGCTCAGAGGTGATTGGGCTCCCAAGTGAGACCCCAAATACGTCAGTATTGACGTAACGTCGTAGAGTACAACTAAAGGGGAACTCCTGTTCTTGACTTATTTTGAGTGAGACTTGTGAATTCACTGAATTGTTAACTGGAGACTGGAAGTGCATTTCCCAGAAGCATCATTGGCCAACTATGGTCAGAAGTTCAACTGAACTCTATTGGTAACAATGGAAATTGTGACCATGGTTGCTTTCTGGGAAATGCACGCCAGAACATTTAAATCATTGAGTTGTTGACTGAAGAACAACTGCAATCTGTGTGAACATTCAGTCCAATTCACAAATGAGTCATTCACTGCAAATCTGTGAACCAATTTAACAGGTTTATAAAATA
Source organism: Cirrhinus mrigala (assembly GCA_036247105.1). Lineage (NCBI taxonomy): Eukaryota > Metazoa > Chordata > Actinopteri > Cypriniformes > Cyprinidae > Cirrhinus > Cirrhinus mrigala. Next base: position 221,698 of record JAMKFB010000399.1, read on the forward strand.
CACTGAAGTAAAAAGTATGATAGAGTTAGAGTTTCCTAAACTAAAAATACCAAACAACAGATGTATTTAAGTAACAAAGAAAAAATACTTTGTTGCAGTCCACCATTGGTCTTTACTGTGTGTATGCATTTAAAGGTGACACGACTGCCATGTAGACACAATGCATGTTAAAACATTTACACTTGCATGCTTGCACAGATATGAACACACTCTCATTTTAGTATTAAATTATCGTACACTCACCACAATTCTTCGGACAGTTCTTCATACCAGAAAAGCAAACATCCTGAACAAATGCCTGGATCTCCTTGTCCTCCTGAACTGTTTCGTCACTTCCATAGTAGATCTTGACCACATCAGAAACAAAACTAGAAGATGATCATGTTAAGTGATGAATCAGCAAATTCAACTTACTCTTGCTGTCAAATGCATTACTAATTTTTTGGGCTATTCATTAGCTTTTGAACATCTGTACATTTTTGTGTATATTTTTTTCAATAACCTTTTGACTGCTTCCCAGATCATCATGCCATCATCTCTGTAGTAGTAGTTGGGCAGATCTTCCTTGTTGTCAACTCCTCGAGCTTTCATGTCCTCAGGGAAGCACAGTGACTTATAGGTGAAAGTCTTCATTGCTTTTTGAATCACTTTCCCAATTGCACTTCCACCGGTGCTGTTAGCCTTTCAAACAGAAAAACACCGGTGAATTTTGATGTCAGACTACATTTCAAACACAGGGGAGACCGGAGGCGATTGTAACAGACTCATTTCACCAGTCAGAAACAAGCTAGAGTGATGACACTGTACATGTGCAGTAGGATTCTCTCTCTGGCTGTGGAAAAGGAGCATGATCATTTCACCTCAGCAGAATATTTCACCAAAATACTGATAGTGAGGTATGGAAGTAATTTTTTGATTGTAAAGTATTTCTTCTTCTGCTGTCTAAAGTTTAGATAACTGCAAAAGTAAAACTACATATATATTTTTCCCTAGGTTATTGATAAAAATTGAACATGAACAACCGATGCTTATATAGATGTGGCTAACTAGTATACAAAAATTTGTCATGGCTGCATCAGGGGCAGTTGTAACATTGTGTTACAATTGCCCCCAAGCAACATGGCCCAGTGTGAACACCTTGTTTGTCTGTGATGACATACTTTTCTGTTAGAAAATGAACATATTTTACTAAATGTAAAAGTAAAATGTAGAACTATATATTTAATATGTTTGTTCTAGTATAAACATAATCAAGTGGCCTAACATGGATTATTTGTATAAAATATAGTGCTGTTTTTTTTTGTTTTTTTTTTTTCAATTTAACACGTTAAAATGCAGCATACATTTTTTCTGTAAGTCTTTGGCTTGCATTAAATTATATGACCATGCTCTTATTCATGCAAATGTTTTTTAAAACATTTAAGCACAAGACAAAAGAGAACACACTGTCTGTGCATGTCATGTCTGTGTGACACACAACTCGCGAGCACAGAAAGACAGGCTCCAGTAACTCTCCTTTTTTCTTTACAGCAGTTGTTCTCAAACCTGTACCCCCAGCCCTGCACATTTTGTATGTCTTACTCATCTATCACACCTGATTCAACTCACCAGCTCATTAGTGGAGACTGCAAGACTTGAAGTGGGTGTGTCAGACATAGGGAGACTTAGGCTGCATTGACACTGATTATTGGTTCAAGTGACCCAATTCCGTTTTTTTTTTTCCTCCCATGTGGCACAGATCGGATATGGCTCATGACTGTGTAAGCAGGAAAAAATCACATGGATTTCGATATTCTCTGATCGGTTTCAGGGCTCATTCATATGTGGAAATAAATCAGATATGAATCGGATACATGCATTTGCACCTGCTGTGTAAGGGGATAGATCAGATATTCCCCTGTAAATGCAACTCCTACGTCATTGAAAAGTGATTTTTTTTTTTAATCATTTAGTGGGGGTACTTCACTGACATTAATAACCACTGCTTTACAGAAAACTATACCTAGATTCAGACCCAGGAAGACGGATAGAGGACTCCAGCCACAATCAAAGGCTCACAACTGCAAGCACCCCAAGTCGTGAGATGAGCATGCAGTGGTTGGGGCTGACAGGTTAAATGCTTTCCTAAAAAGGCACCCAAGACTTTTCCTGAGACAGCCACAAGCTTAGCTAGGGCAGCAAGCTTTAATAAAATTGACATGTTCAAGTTTTTCAACAATCTGGCAGAGTTATTTCAAAAACACCATTTCACTGCCAAGGATATCTGGAATATGGTTGAGACAGGGGTCACCACTGTCCAGAACCTGGAAAAGGTTCTTGCCTGAAAAGGCCAAAAGCAAGTGGGGGCAGTAACATCTGGATAGCATGGAATGTCTTGCCACTGTGGCATGTGCAGTGAACGCACTGGGGAATGCAATCCCTCCACACTTTGTGTTCCAGAGGGTAAATTTTCACCCTCATTTCATCAGGGATGTCACTCCTGGCTGTATAGGAGCAGCAAACAAATCGGGATGGATGCAGGATGAAGATTTTCTAGAGTTCTTGTGTCACTTCTAAACCTATATAATAGCCTCTCCAACGCACTCCCAGATGTCTTTGCGAGGAATTGACTTTTGGGAATCTGGCATTATTCTCCTCTCGTATATCTATATTGTATCATTTCATTAAAGACTGTGCTTGACTCATCAGCTGAGTAATGTATATGAGTAAAATATATATTTAAATAATTTAAATCTTGTTACCATTAGAATAGTTGCCTATTCTACAAAAATAAGAATAGACTTTTGCTTTTTGAATGCACATGATGCCTGACATCTAAAAGAATCATATACAAAACATAGAACATACATAACATTTTTAGACACTACAGCAGTAAAGTGATTACTTTGAGGTAGGCTTTAATTTGAGACACAGTGGATTAATGTGACTTAGTGTTTGGGGGCAACTGTAACACTGAAAGCTGTTACAATTGCCCCCTTGGTGGGGGCACTCTGACTTCTTGCATTTAATGTAATATTACAATATTGTCCTTATTAGTGAAAATATCAAAATATCAATTGTATTATGAATTAGTGCACCTATATTTCTTTCTAATATCAAAAGATGACCAGTGTATTTCAAGTAGTCTGTGAGTTATGAAGGAAAATGTAAAAAATGTCTCCACTACTTCTTCAGAGAACTGCAGTGAAGTCTACAAAACAGAAGCCAGAGCCTACAGCTAATGACAAAATAAAGGTTAGTTAAGACCGTATGCATCTTCAGATCTTAAGATCATGTGAAAGAACCAGAGACATCAGAAATAAACATTAATGGAAAAATTGTGGTTCCTCATAAGGTACTGTTTGTGTAGGGTTAAACATACCTTATCAAACAGCCCAGATTCACAGATGAGTTGTTCACGAGCTGCAGTGTTGATGGCAATGGTTAAGTGGACATGAGGTATCAGTAACTGTAAGGAAAAAATGAAACATTTAAAAATAAGACAGGCTGCAAGACAATGTCAGGCCAAGTGTTTCAGTGTTTAACTTAGTGAAAACATTAAAGGGTGGCTACCTTATATACGGGATGGACTGCAGCGAGCTGTCTGTACATGGCTATGGCAAAAACCTCAGATATCAGATGTGTCCTGAGAAGATGTGTGACCACCTGATGTACATTAAAGTCAGAAGATTTCACCCACATCTTGGCAAGCATCCAGTCGTACTGATTATCGCTTGGGAGAAAGACTGTGTTCCCCACTCCTGCAGTGGTCTGACGGCTAAGCTGTTTCACAAATCAAAGTAAGCCCAAACAGTATTTGGTAAAAACTCCATCCCTTGGTTCAAGCACTAACTTTTTATTTATTTAGTTAGCTAGTTAGTTAGTTAGTAATATTTTACTAAATTATTTTTTAACAGGCACCTGAATAGCAATTGGTATGATTTCATTCTGACTGGTCTTGTACAGAAGGCAGAAAGGAGCAGCCAAATACTGCTGGGTATTTGGGTCTGTGGCATTGGCTTGCACTCCCTCTAGTACTGCATAATCTGCTATGTAGATGTTTCCTGCCTGTAAGAGAGGGGTATTTAGTACTGGAGCCATAGAGTGACATTGGAGAATTTTTTATCCATTCATTATTATTCATTCACATCCAGAATTTACCATCATCTAAAATCCATTAAACTCCTTTACATCCAGAATTCTGCTGCGCACCTGCTCACTCACCCCTGTTCCTGTGACCACATCACCCTCCTCGAGAAGCTTCATTAGTTTTGTAGCCCACAACGGATGCATTTAAAGATTTTTCTTTTTATCTACAAAGCCCCCATAACTAGACCCCCAGGCTGATCTGCTTCATCACCACACGTCTTCCACTCCTTTGTAACCAATTTCCCATCTATATCACTCACGACCAAGCACTGGACCTAAGGCAACGGAGCACTCTCTATTGTTTAGTATCGCTTTTAACCCTCTGGGTCTGAGGGGGTTTTGGGGCCTTGGATAAGTTTTGACATGCCCTGACTTTTTTTTTTTTTCCAGTATCTTACTGAACATAATGGCTAAAATCTGATTACACTATTCAGCACAAACTGTGCAACAATAATATGCTAGCAACAAAAATGTGCATGTTTGTGTTTTTGAGAAAACAACGTTTATGTGTGGTTAGTGGAAAAACAAAAAGTCACTAAAACAAGGCCATAAAACCAGTACAGAATATTTGTTAACAAAACTTTTGAGAACTGGATGTGGTAGAGTTTTTGCTACAAAATAATCCAAAACTCATCCTGTTCACTCATTCACATAATACAATATATTGATTTAACTTTTATAACACATGTTTTGTGTTAGAAAGGCCATATATGAGGGAGTGACACTGGCCAGAGTATTTAGTGATTCGTACCCGTGAGTCAAAGAGCCAAAGAAATCTCTGTGTTCATTTATGACCCTCTTCTCCCAACTGCCCTCTCTGGCTCTCCCTCTTCTCCCCCAAAAAGGCTAATCTATATACCACAAGATCCTAACAAACCAAAAGGTCTTTTATGTTTTTACAACTGATTTAAAGATTTATTTGTTTCTGGTCTGGTTACATAAGCAAAGTGGCATTATAGTCATTTGGGATTCTGAAACCAGAAAACCTCCATGCAGCGTGTATGAATAGTTCTAGCTCTGCACTAGAACTCACATGTGTGTCTCACTGCTGTCAGGTATGCATTTCTTAGATTAATCTCAGAACAATTGATGTTATGTATTTATCTGAATTGGAACTGAGTAATCCTCTGAGCAAGATCAGAACTACTGAGTTTTGTGTCTATCACTGTTGGCCAAGTGACACTGGGTCCATAATGAACAAATAATTTGAAGTATGAGATATTCAGAATAATCAAATATCTAAATGAATAAATAATTTAACGGAGCTAGACTAAAATTTAAACTAAATCCTGACAGATTAAGTGAACTTTACAGAAGCACAAGTAAAAGACCTACACGCATTATGTCATGAATCTGGTCCTGTACACCAGTCCGCTTGCCACCAGAGGTTGCCTTGCCATTTCACATTACATAGACTGTTGCACCACACCCCAGACTACGTTCCCCATCATCCATTGTACTGACTACATGTTCACAGGTGCAGCCAATCACGAGCTGTATAAATACGAGGCCCTTCCCACTATTCTATTCACTATTCACTATTCTTGTTTTCCCGCCTGGTTATATCGTCTGGTCTGCCTGTCCTGGACCTTTCGCCCGTCGCGGATTTAACCCTTTGCCTTGTCGTTCGGACTCTGCTCGTCCCTCGTATGAACTCTCGCCTGTCTCATTGGAACACCCGTTTGCCTCGTCCCTTGGATTACGTTTGCCACTCATCAACCTTCGCCTGCCCTACGGATCAGTCGAGTCTTGCTCTATATACCTGTTTGCCGATGTTCTGACCCTGCCTGTTTATGACCCTGTCTTTGTTTAAATACAATAAAGCTTTGCATTTGGATCCGCCCACTTCCCGTCTCCCTCGCTCCGTTAAACATTATACCTTCGCCCACCAACTGAATTCCGTCATTGAGACAATTTGGGTGATCCCTTTCAGTTGTACTGTTTTCATGACTATTTTTAACCCATGTTAAGCATTGCTGAGTACCCTGAAAAATGCTCTAGAAATGTATTATTTTCTATTAGTGTTGTCATTTTTTTCTGACCTTTAATTCCTCCTGTAGAGAGCGACCTCTATCCAGGGAGCCCTCCACCATCTCTTGTGTGACTGCAAACTTGTCGGGAAGATTCATGCACTTACTGATCATCACAGGATTGCTGCCATTTAAGAACTGATAGCCAAACAGGAAATCCTCATTCCAGTTCTGCATCACATACTCTGTCGAAGGGAGTAATAAAGTCAGCAGTCAGTGAGTTTAGGGGTGTACTATCAACGTGTCTTAGCCTGTGTATTTTTCCATTCCACAAACAAATAAACAAATAAATGTAACCAAGGAAAAAAACAATTCATACCTGACACAGTATTCTTGATTTTCATAAATATTTTTCCAAAATCTGCAATATCTGTCCAAGAAGAGTGGAACAACTTCATAAGTTCATTAAGACCAAGATTCTCAATTCTAAAAGAGAAGATGATGACAAGAAAAATACAACTGAATGCTCATAGTCAGATTTTCAGTGTCTGGATCAGTTTAAGATACATTTGTTTCTCTTCTTTTTATTTTGAGATGCTTCCTGGCAACGGTGTCACAGGAAATCAATAACACGCTTATTTGTTGGAGCTAGATGTAAAGGAATGAACTCAAATTGTGTAACATACGCTGTAAAGTAATTTAAATAGAAGTCCACAGTCTTTGCAGTTTCAAACTGAATGTCCAAAGGAAGTTCAGTGCTTGAGTTGCTATCTATGCTCATGGGGAAACCAGGGTGCCACTCCTTCCACCTTCAAGAAAAGGCAACATTAATTTTTTTTTTTTTTTTTTAATCAAAATTCACCAGACAATTAGAGTTATAATCTGACCAGGATCACATGCATGTATGTTAGATGCCACATCCTGCACATGTGGGTAAGTGTTTTTCACCCACAACAGCAGTTCAAGTAGGTTATTCATGATTTGCTTAACTTACACAGATAATCAGGACATTGAAATAATTAAGACAAACCTCAAGTTACAGAAATAACCTGTCAATGGCAGTGGGCTGGAAGTGAAGTCTGAAAAAACTAAACAGTGAATTGAAGAAACATACGAAGACACAGCTTATCCATAAGCACTCTTCAACTTTACGTATCTAACCCACTCATTAATGAAAAACTAGAAAAATAAATATAAGATTCTGTATTGTCTACTCTTGCACTTACATTTCTGTCCTAGTTTGTTCCTTTCTGGTCAACTTCAAAACTTCGTAAAGAAAACATTTTCACTACCTAACGACTGAATATTGTCCTTGTATGTAACTGTGACATCAGACCTGAACAGTTGTTGTCTGGATTCCAGTTCCTTGTGCCTGTGATTTTTCAGCAAACTGATCTTATCATCCAGAGGCAACTGACCTAAAGGAACACACAGACACACATACATATTTACACAGACAAACAAATGTCAGTATTTTATGACATGCTTCATACAGGTCGGGATAGGACTTACCCTTGCCATCTCGAAGAACCACTTCCTTTTCATTGGCTATCCAGCGATAACAGGGGAACTCAAAGCAGTCTCCAGATGGTGTTGTCACACTGATGCATCTGCAGTACCACTGATCATCAAACAAGAATTTCTCCTTCTCAAGTTTCACCAGCAAAATGTCTCCAAGGATCTTCTTCACCCTGATGTCAACAGATACCACCTTTAACGACAACATCTGTTAGTCATAACTGAATCTTACTGATTATGTGCAAAATTTAAAGAGGGTTTGAGGAAGAGTCATGTCAGATGAATCAAAAAATACCTAATACCACCACAGTCAGAATGCTCTTGTTTTGTGATTGTGTGTATGTATATACGAGAGATGGAAATTCGATGTACACTTAAGCTGCAAAAATAAAGACTTGCAACTTGACTTGGACTTGTGAACAGCTGACTCGAGACTTGACTTGAACTCTTGAATTATAAAACTCGTAAAAACGTAAGTCATTTTGATATGACATTCACATTCTTTATTTACTACCCCACATGACAGCATCAGAAACCCCATTTTCTATTCATTCCTAATCTATTTATTCCCTATCAGTATGTCCTGCAGTAGCAAATATCATAATTAATCTCTAAACACACAAAGCCAGCATTATTACTCACATGCAAGACACTGGTTCACTATAGAATGATTTTAATATCGTGCTTAATATAAGATCACATTGTAAATGAGCTACACAGTCCAAAGGCATCTTTACACACCAAATGCAGCACAGAAACCAAAAGTGTAGGGATGTAACAATGTACTCCGAGCCGGTTTAAATCTATATAAATATGTGACGATTCTGATCGTTTCAGATGTTAAATGAATCGCGAGTTGCGAGGTAGAAGTTTATAAGAATGTATCTGAGGGAAACTGACAGTCTTTAGAAAAATATTGATGGATATTTCTTTTCATTTTGTGTCTGTATAATGCATAGCCTATTAAGGTAGTGTTCATAATCGCAGTGCTGCTCTGTTTACAGCGGTAACCAAGGAAATGCTGTATTGCTGCTGTTCAATAAGTGACATCTGCTGTTTTGGTTTTGTGTGCAGATGTTTTATGTAGTATAGTTTCACAAAACTGAAGCCAGACCTCTGTTTTGCTTCAAATTTTGAAATTATATAACCCAATTTAGATTAAAAACTGCTCATGCTTAATGTATGCAGCATCTTTGTTTGAATTGTGATTAAAATACAGTTGTTGCATCTAATTTTAAGTGGAAAAAGCACAGACAAAGCTTTAGTTTGTTTATATGAAGATATTTCTTTAATTTGTGTTATTCATTTGATTTTGGATTTGTTTTAAAATATTAAATTCGTTTTTGTTACGGAGTGACAGAGACACGAAACTGGCGGATCCAAGTGCAAAGCTTTATTTACAGACATGGTCAGAAACATGGTCCGAAATAGCAAAACAATGGGTTAATCCTAGACAGGCGATAAATCCAGAGCAGGCTGCAGAAAGACAGGACGAGATAAACCAGGCTAGGATCAAGACATGAATAACAGGCAAAGGACAGGACTAAACTAGACTCAGGAAACTCGGAGTGGCTCCGTGATGTAGCTATCACTAGTTGAATGATAAACGTTAAACAGTACTCGGCCCAGAATATACTGTGTGTGATTGGCTGCAGCTGTGTGCATAATCAGTGAAGTGGAACATGGGAAATGTAGTCCAGGGTGACATCTATCAGTCAGAGTGGTGTGAGAGTCAATGTAATAGGAAGGCGATCTCTGGTGGCGGGCAGACTGAAAACCATGGACAGGGTTTGTGACAGTTTTGTTATTTGACATATTTCAATTTCACAAAGACATATGCAGCATTTAATAAAAGGACACCTTTTCATTTCTTATTTATCTTAAATCTAAATAATAACCCTGCTGAAAAAAAATGGCTTAAAGCAGCCTATGCTTATTGGCTGGTTTTAGCTGGTCACGTAGCCTGGGGCCGTATGTATAAAGCCACTCAGAGTACATTTTTAGTCTTGTGTGACAAAATTCTGACGTAAAAGAACGACGTAATTTTGCTCTTATTCCTAGACTTAAGATTAAGAGTGATTCATAACCGTTCCTAAGTGTTAAGACTAGGTCTCAGCTCCTAAATTATTTAAGAGAGCTGGAGAGGTCTCCTAACCTAGTTAGGAGTAACAAAATAGCAGCAAAGAGGAGACACTCACTTTCCAATGAACATATGATGTATATATGATGTAGTTATATGATGATATGGAATTGATAAAACAATACCAGCTTGATCATTAAGCTTTTTTTTTTTTTTACTTGACCAAGTAAGAAACCTAATAACTTTTTCTATTTTACAAATCAATGCCCTAATTGCAGAAATAATAGTTATTACCTTTTTTTGCTGGAAAATTGGAAAAGTGCACCAATGCACCGGTGATGACACAGTAAGCAGGGTCTTAAATATTGTGACACTAAACCCACCAAACACAACAGTGGCCAAAAGTGATGTGTGGAGGGTTTTAATGACCTCACATTTCACTTAAACCATGAAAATATGAAAAAAAACAACAACAAAAAAAAAAAAAACACACTGATCAATACTGCTAATCGCTTTCAATTGAAAGTAGTTAAAACAGTCGCTAAATGTAGCTGATAAGGATGAGGTCATAATGGCAAGTTCACTGATCTATATAAATATAAATATATCGGTGGGAGTATATCAGTGTAATCTAAATAAGGTTTGTCCAACAAATTGATTTTGTTGCTAGGCTTTTGAATAAAGTCTCAAAAGGGGTGAGGGAGTCACTAAACACTTATCACTAAATTGGCAACATTGACATTGATTACAACATAATCAGTTATTAATATTTTGTTGATCCTCTCTTGTTATTGCATGTGTTCATAATTTATTTGTATGACAGCATGGCCAAAAATTATGACCACACAATTTGTCATGTTTCATTCAATTATTATCAGAAATAAAACAACTGACCTTAAGTAAATATGCTTACAAAATCAGTACGAATGATTTCAATAAAAGTTTGTTTGCTTTATTAGACAGTTTTGAGTAAATTAACAAAACATTCTGTAGAAGTAATTAGTTTTAATATTTCAAAACTGATTTAGCCTCATACACTGTTAATTACAATAACTAGCTGAAAGAACTATTTCTAAAAATAGAACAATGACTTGGGATGTGACTTGGACTCCACTTTAAAGACTTGAGACTTGACTTCGACTTGACCTCAAGACTCGAGACTTGACTTGGTCCTCAGAGACATGTGAATATGTCTTGACTGACTGTTCACCAGGTCACCCTTACCAGAACTATCCCACCCCCTCAGATCACCATTAATGTTAAAAGGGATTTTAATGATAAAAATTGATATTTAGAAATCACATACACTTGAGTGTATTGTCTTCCTTGAGTGAATAATAAGCTAAAATAGCAATTTTTTAGTTAAGGACAGTCTTTTAAGGCAAAGTCGAATTTTGATAGGTCGTTTGATTAAGCATGCTCCCCCACCCTAATTTCTTGCACTTTGGAAAGCACACATGAAGGCTATGAACATTCTATAATTTAAGGGGTGCATATTGCATTAATTAATTTCACCATGGATATTTGAAAGTGAATTGGAAAAAAAGAACCTACAACAACTACTACCTCTGGCTCTGAGCTCCAAATAGAGAGCGTGGACACTGACAGTGCAGGGCCACTTAGACAACTGACAAACAGGCCAGCAAGTCTCTGCAAGACTACATTGTGAATGAAAGTGTTGGCCAGCATAAAGGAACATTGATCAGGAGTGCAAGTGGCATTACTGACTCCATTCTCTGAGATATGTCTGTGTGTGTTTAGCAAACATAATAGCAAGAACATGACAGCTTTGAATGCACTTGACCCTGGAAGTGGTAACTTTTTAGAAATGGGGAAAGTGAAACAACTACTGGATTTAACGAACACCAAAATGGTAATCTCAGTTCACTATTGCACGTCAGTTTTGGGGCCTCGACTGCTGTGTGTGAGAACTCTTTCTCAACATTGAAGAATGTATTTTCACATGCACAAATGCAGCCTGTTGCATAGACAAAAAGCACATCTGATCAAGATGGCATCTGAAAATAACCTTTTCAGAGAAGAATGGAAAGAGTTACTGCTGGGGAGGTTTCACACATTAAAAGAGAAGATTGCAGCTCTACTGAGGCTAAAGTTATGATTAAATATTTCGCTCATGTTTTAAAAGTTTGACGATTAGTCGCAGTTGTCAGGTTGTTTTTAAAATGCCATTAAATGAACATGTATGGTTAAGCAGGCATAAATTGCTTTTGGTGGTGTTTTTTTTTTTTAGATATTGAAAGAAGAAACATGAGAAACATTTTTCGTTTTTTCATTTTTTTTTTCCAGAAAAATGAACAAGAATTCAGCACATTTTTCATTCAGGGGTGGAAAAATAAATAAACAGCTTTAACCCTCTGGGGTCTGAGGGTGTTTTGGGGCCCTGGAGAAGTTTTGACATGCCCTGACATTTTTGCTTTTTTCAGTATCTTAAAAACATATTAATAAAATTAATAAAAGTCACTGAAATAAGGCTATGAAACACATACAGAACATTCGTGCCCAAGACTTTTGAGAACTGGATGTGGTAGGCTAGAGTTTTTACTACAAAATGATGTGAAAATCATCTCGTTCAGTCGTTCACAAAAAAACAATACACTTCTTTAAATTTTCTAAGACATGTTTTGTGATGGAAAGGGAATATGCGAGGGAGTGACAATGGCCATGAATATTTAGTGATTCACACCTGAGAGACAAAAGACCCTCCCCTAATGGCCCATCAGTGAGACTGTGACTGTCAGGTAAGAAACAATGTGAGAAGATTCAAAGAATGTGGTTTTAGATTATCTGTACTTTATTTACAACACAGTATCATAAAAACATTCGTAAAAAAAGGTCAAAGGCAAATTATTAAGCACACAGATCTTACCACAGAGATGTGAACAGATGTTGTGTAATTCCTGAAAACTGTTTTCTGAATTCAGACTAATTCAGACTGGTTCAGCTAGATTAGTTGAACAACTGATGTTGGTACAGTGCTCTCAGAGGAAAATAATAATTTTTATCCCAAAAAATATTCATATAGGTATTTGGTCACTAAAACAAATAAATAAATAAATCAGTGAGCATGCTGGTAGGCCAGGAGCAAACGCCCCTTTCTGCTGATCAGCCAAAGATCCAACTGTGCCACCATCAGTTTTTCTGCAGTTTGTGCAGAATGAGCATGAACAAACTGGAATCTGGGTTGAGGCAGACTATAGTTTCCTACAAAATTCTCAACAGAGCGATGAATCAGTGAGTCACTATGGAAATGGATGCTAAGAAAAAGCTTGCTATACTGCTTTATTCGTCTTTTGATCAATGGCCATTTACATACATAGTGCATACTGCCACCAATTGGTGGCTGTGCAATCATTTTTTCAAACTTTTCGTTTCATCTTTAATCTTTAATCACTGAGAAAAAGAATTATGTTTGTCTGATGCTGATTAATAAGACATATGACAATGTATTTATATTACAGAAATACATGCAAAAAGCAGAAAAATAGAAAAGATGAGATAACAATAAAATAAGTATTTTATTTTCTTACTTACCCTTAAACATACCCAGGGATGTCACCATAGCCTGCTTTCTGGAATACCACCCAGAACTGTGGTGAGTCTCCGAGCAACACAGCAGTGTTTAGTTTCTGAATGAATCTGCGTTTTGAACGTGTGAACCATTGTTTCAAAAGATCATAAAGAGAGCCCTTTACTTCATTCCTAAATGAATCAGCCATTTGAACAAATATAATGAATGAATAACTCATAAAGACATTTACTTCCACCTGCTGGCAGTTTTAGTTTCTTCTTTTAGTATCATTTCAACAAAAAAAAAAAAAAAAGAAAAAAAAAAGAAAAAATTGAAAGGATAGGTCTTTTAAAAATTTTAATTCTGTCATCAATTACCCCTCACGTCATTTCACAGTGGTATGACTTTCTTTCTTTTGGGCAACATAGAAGAAGGTATTGTTAAGACTTTTGGCAACAAAGCTGTTTTGGTTACCAGTGACTTTGTATGTACAAAAAACATTGAGATGTTTCTCAAATGATCTCCTTTTATGTCCCATAGTTTGTTATGCCGTTGTAGCCTGAAATGTTTGTGTGTAATAATTTTAGGTTGAATCAAATAAAATATTTCTAGCTACCATTTGTAAAATATGTTAAAAAATATCATGCTTTCTGCCAAAATTTTTCTGTGAGTTTGTCTGTCTGTGCTCCCGCCTCCCTTCTGTTTCTCTCCCTTTCTATATCTCTTATTTTATATACATGTGCATCCAAGTACATCTCCTCAGGAGTACCATGTTGAGATGGTGGTTGGGGTCTGAGTGCTGAAGGTTTTTGAGTTCAGTCTGCTTGGAAAACAGTGCATCTGGGAAGAATTTACCTCTCTGCCAGAAACACTCTTAATAAGTCCAGAACACTCCCATCTTGCATAACCATATCTTGTGTAACACAAAAATGTAATACATTTCTTCATTATATTCTTCATTAAAATGTATGTTTTCAACAAACATTCTAAATTCTGTTGTCTTTCAGAGGGCTTTAAATTGCTGTGAATAAAGTGGACAAGTAAAGAAATTTGTGGAAGCTTTGACAGGGGCATGTGAGGTAACAATATTGCAGTTTTGGTGAAACTTTAACGAAAAGTAATCTTTAACAACAGAGACTATGATTTCTCACTTTCAGTGTGGAAACAAAATAAATAAAATAGGAAACATTAATAAATGTATATTTAAGTAGTGGAAAACCTATATACTATTACATGTTTTTTTTATTTATTTAGTACATTAAATAAGTGTTTCCATTTAATTTCTACTGAATTTGTAAAGGGAAAAATAATTCTTACCGTTCCTCTTGCAAAATGTTCAAAGAAGGATTTGTCCAGTAGAGTTCGGTCACTGCATCTCTCCGTGCCCACCAGTGTCAAGTAAATGTAATCGACTGTTCCAGCAAACGTCTGTTTGCCAGTGGTGACAGACACTGTGTACATGAACATTCTGCTCAAATAGCAGGACAATGTACAACAGACTTTCTTATTTCAACAGTTTTGAGGGTGTGGTCTATCAGTCATGTGAGGATAACTGTGTGGTCTTTCTCAAGAAATGGCAACACCAACAACTTACATTTTTTAATCAAATTCTTCATATTTATGTTTTCTTTAAATGTTAAATTCTAAACTAAAGCCTAATTCAGACATGCAGTGGCTGTTCAGACATAAAAATCTATGCTCAACGTCACTGGCTCTGACAACATATTTGTGAAAATTAAAGACAAGAAGAAAGACAAGTGCATTATTGTGCTGGCTGCTACCCTAGTGAAAACAAAAAACTAAAATGTATATATTTCATGCTAAGTATATCACAAAAAATATTTTAAAATCATGCTAAGTACAATAAAAACATTTATATACTGTACTTGGGTGCATAGATTCAATCAGTAGAGAAAAATACAAAAAGCAAAACAAATCCACACACCAAATGAAAAGCAACGTTCAATGTCCTTTGAACAAAAATCTTTTCCTGAAGATTTACATAAAAGTGATAACAAAAAAGTGCACTAACAAAAAAGTGACTCCGCACACACTCACAAAAGCAAACCTTTCAGTCCAGCATGGACTGAAACATTTGCTTTTTTTTGTGAAAGTCACATTTTTTTATAGAATAATGTTTTTATTTCTTTATTCTAAAGTTAGTGCACTTTAGAATATTTTTTTGTTCAAAGGACCTTGACTTTAAGTGTATCACAAATACATTTACAAAGTTACGTACTAAATAAAAATACCCTGCAATTGTACTTTTAGATAAAAATAAACTGGTACGAAAAGTATGTAAAGTCTGCTAAATTGGAACAATTTTTATTTTTTTTTACTTAATGCACTTAAGATATAAAGATAGGTTTGACTGTGCTAAAGTGGAACTTTTGCAAGTATGCTTTAGGTACACTTTATTTTTCCTGCATTAATATACTGATATTACACAGAGATCATACTATGTTTATTAACCCTCAAAGATCCAAATATTAAAAAAAAAAAAACAGGGAAAAATTCTTTCACCTTTAAAATGTTGTTGTATGACGCATCTAATGCAGAAATAAATGGGTTTTTACATTTTTTATATTTTGGTGAGTTTTTAGGGAAATGTTTGTAATATTGCAACATTGGGCTCTTGGGGTAGCAGAATTTCAGTTTTTACTCACTATCAATGACATCTAAAGGTTCTTCTGCAGAGTGTAATGCTTCTGTAACCTTATATCAGTGGCTTATATGAATATATACATTAATAATCACACAATAATGATACAATAAGTCAAAAATTTTATGAAAAATTAATTTATTATAAAATATATGTACAGATTATATTTACAAAATCTAAATGAAAACTTTAATCACTTGACTTCAAACTTTCATCACTTGTATCAGAGTCCATCTCAAAGTCACTGTTCCCACTTTGGACAGCACCTGTGATATCATGAGATAAGACTGTCTTTCCTGGCTGATGGCCAGTTTTTGGGGCATTTTACATTTAAAAAAAAAAAAAAAACATTCACATTTGAAGTAGCCATATGGCCATATAGCCATATAATTTTGAGTTGGCTGACCTGTTCTTAAATACAAACACAGTCATGCTAAATGAAAGTAACATTGCTTAAATTATTTTGTATTAGATGATTTTGCATTAGTTAGTATCCAGATCTGGTTAAAAGGCACATAACTTAAAAATTGTAGTCCATGTGTTACGGGCACAGTTTGCTAGGGCCAGCCCACTCCAAACCTAAATAGGCCCAGTGCGGGCTTTTCCAGGCGAGGCAACAGCTTTGGGCTCACCGCAGGCTCTCTGTGAGCAGGCCACACTACCACACTATAGGACTGCCCACATTAATCCAATGATGGCCCAGATGTGAGCCTGTTAATAAAAAAAATTGAGGGCAGTTATTTTTTCCTTACCACCAAGGGTGCTAGGATGTTTTAGGTTTCCTTAAGTAAACCCATGTGTGTAGAGCAGGGTCCACTGCTCTGCACATTTTGCATGTCTCACATTATTTAATACATCTTTATAAATAACGTTAGATTGATGTGCGCATGCCCAGTAGCCAGAGCTGTTTCCCTTCTAGCCTTAGAGAGAGTTAGCAACAATATGGAAGAGTCTGGTGTTTGAGAGCTCTGGTGTGTTTTCATTATATGAGGTTGGATTATTCATTTGCTATCAGCCAACTTCAGCTATGGACAATGTTTGGACATTGATGTACTACAAATAAGACTTTCGCACATCAACTTTCACACGACGAAGTCCTGCAATCTTACACTTTGTTTTCTTTTTTCTTTATTTATTTTTTTGTTTATTTTGTACATTTGTGTATTAACATTTTTTGAAACATGTATTAACCTGAATTGAATGTTTTCTATTTTGTATTTAATAAATCCATTGATTTAAAATTCCTTTGACTACTGTACATTTTTCACAATATAGACATTAGTTATGTGGTGACTGCATCCATTTTAGATGTATAATAACTGTTTTTCCCAAAGACTTAAGCGGGCCACACACTAGATGATTTTTAGGCCAATTTTGAGCCCGATTTGCAGCCCCAAATGGTCAGGGGGCGTTGCCCAAATCAAGGCCGGTAGTCGAATGTTTGATATTTAGGATTCTTGATTGGGCTGCCTCTGACGTGATACCCACGATAGCCAATGAGAGCAAGCAAGCATCACTTAACGGATGCTGCATGCATTTAAAGCTGAAATTTGGCAGCCGCAAAAATGCCACAAAAGCAAAATACATCACCCATTTTCTTTTTTATACTTGTTTTTCACTGTGAGACATAATGACCACCAGAACAACCAGCTGACAACGTCGATTATCTTCCATTTGTTTTTATTCCCTAATCACGTTTGATCTCGCGAGTCTCCGTGAGATTACGTGTCACTGTGAAATCGTTCCTACAATCAACAAGTGTGTGGTCTCGCAGTCTGGTCAATTCGCCTATTGTGTGCATTCAGAGGTTTATAAAGCTAAAAATCATCTGAAACTATCTTTATGTCTGTGGTCCATGGTTTTAAAATTGGTTAAGACTTGAAAATCATCTAGTATGCAGCCAGCCTTAAGTTATAGTAGCTGAAAAGTATTTAAAGTGAAACAGATGTATTGTTATAGATCAGGGGTGCATCCTGTTCCTGGAGATCAACCTTCCTATGGAATTCAGTTCCAACCTGATTAAACAAACCTGTCTGTAATTATCCAGGGTTCTTTCAGAGCCTAATAGACTCTATGCACGAACACTGCTGACGTATTTCCGGTAGAATCTCGGTCAGCCTATTTACTTCCACATAGCGCATTCTCACATTCTATAGCGAAGTATACTAGCGGCAAAACTCTTTTATAAGATGCATTTGACAGTGATTTATAATCAAAGTATGACATATAGTATTATATAGTTATACATTATAGTAATTACCAGAAGGGCCCATTAGTGAAAGCTTGGGCAAAGGATTAAAGACAAGATAACATTTGTTGGAGATTGATGATTTTAGATTTATTTTCGTAATAAATGATATAAACATGTATATTTTATACAATGTTGCCTGCACTGCAGGAATATAAATTTTTAAATATAATAAACATTGAACAGTTTCAATACAGTACTGTAAACGTAAATATAACTACTTAGACTGTACTAAGACTGGCGGAAAATGAAAAGTTGCAATATGGCTAGGAACCATACTGTCATTCCGGCGTAACAATCAAGGAACCTTACTGCTGTACCATGGGTGCAGCAGGCGCAATGATATTATGCTAAGCTATGCTAAAAGTGCTACCGCCAGACCCGGCGACCGGCTGAATGGATTCAAAAATGGTAAAACACATCTGTATAACTCTAAGGGAGTTGGAAAATGAACCTATTTTCAAAAAAAGTGGAGTGTTCCTTTAACAGATTCGTTCAAACAGCTGATTCATACAGAAACAAGGCAAGCAACTGCCTTTATGAATGGATTACTGAATCACTTACTCACTTGATTCATTAAAAAAACGTGGATTCATTCAGTAATGAAGCACCGTTGTGTTGCTCGGAGACACAAAACAGTTCTGCTGTGGCAACGCAGGCTGCACAAGCAACATCTGGCACAACACAGGTCGATCGGTGCATCTCTATTTAAAACGTTAACTTTGCTTAGCTAAAGTCTTGATTGTGTCCTCCTACTCTCAAACTATGTGGCTTCTCTGACTTCCTCATCGACTTGAAACATGTTGCCCTCACGCAGATCTCTCCTGGCACTTGATCCTTACTAGAAACTGGAGATATTACTGATAGTAATGTTCATAAAGTAAAATCCAAAATGTATATTAATAAAAAAAAAAAAAAAAAATCACATAAGATGCAAACAATGAACATAAAATGTAACTAGATAGATATGTATATAAATAAATAAATAAATACAAATAATGTAAAGACATGTATAAACTGAGAAACGGAGATGGCTAGAATCGATATTCATATAACATTGTAGCATGAGAATACTCACCCTTAAAATTGTCAGTGTAACTCGAAATATATTGTTTGAAGCCATTCTCTTTCATACTGTTAAGCTGATTGCCTCACGATACGATTAACATCATTCACAGTTATCTAGGGAAGCTCTTGTAAACAGCGAGTGTAGTATGTCATCCTCTCCTGCGGCATTTTCACACAGTTATTGTCAACAGCCAGTAGACTGAGACCAAATGCGGAAGTGATCGTGCATAGAGTCAATTAGTTGGATCAGGTGTGTTTGATCAGGACCAGGGTTGGGCACCCCTGTTGTAGATTAATAGTGTGAGCTAAGTGAGGGCTGCCTGTGCAGGGCCTGCACTAAGGGGCCAATGTTTGCCAATGAGCAAAATCTCAGAGGTCCTGCGCTGGCAGCCCGCTGGGGGCCTTTGGGCCAGCCCTAAGTGGACCCCTAAAGGGCCAGTGCAGACTTTTGTGCAGGGACGCTACCATCACTATCATTGGATCACAGGTGTACCTTCTAAAAAATAAATTTAATAAAATAAACTTACACACATTTTAACTACAACAGGGTTCATACAGATGCTGTAAAGTGAAATTCCAGGACTTAAGTACTTTTCAAATTTTGAAAGATAAAACTAAAACTGCTAGATTAGTCTCCCCAAATGCATTTAAAAAAAAAAAAAAAAGCATGAAATTCTACAGCTCTGTGGCATGCCAGCTTTAAGCTTCCCCTCTTTGAATATTTGAAAATAGTTTAAATAATTTGTACACATTTAAAAAGATATATTGGAGAATCTTATCTTTTAAGAAAGAAAGTAAAAATAAATAGTTTCACTATAAATGAATGGGTCTTTTTATTTATATCATAAATAAATTTTTATTTATGATATGAAATTTTATTTTATTTATATCATATTATAGATTACGGTCACATTACATGTGAGGAAGGGGCAAACAAAGACTAAGGTTAAAGATAAAGTCTTTATTATAATCCACAGGTAACTGAAAACAGGTAAATCCACAACAGGAAGGCAGAAACAGTCACATACACATTGACGAGACCAGACAAAAAACACTGAACTGAATACAACTTATAAAGGGGTGCTAATGATGCAAGGACAGGTGTAGGTAGTTAACTAATAATGACTTAACAAGGAACGGAACAGGAAAAACCATATATGGGCAAAGAAGGGAGAAACTAACAAACAGTGTGACAGTCACACTGCTCAGACAAAAAAAAAAAAAAAAAAAAAGTTTAGTGACACCCAAGACAGAAAAGAGAAGTTACCTGAAGTTTGCTTGATGTATCAAAGGGGTGTCCAATTCTGCTGCTGGAGCACTACTGTCCTGAGCCACAATTCAGCACAAACCCCTATTTAACAAACCTAAACCAGCAAATCAAGGTACTACATATCCTAAAAACTTCTAAAAAAAAATATATATATATATATAATAATAATAATAATAATAATAATAATAATAATAAGTATCAAAATGATAAAAAAAAAAAAAAAAAAAAAACAGTTGTGTGAGACGAACGAAGATGTATTATAACAAAAAGGCTTTAATAAAATCCAAAACAAGGGTACATCAAGACAGGAACAGCAGGAAGACACACACACCAACATACCATTAAGGTCAGACAACAAACAATGAACAGAATCAAACTTATAAAGGAGTGATAACGATACAAAGACAGGTGTGGGTGATTAACCAATAATGACTTAACAAGGAACGGAACAGGAAAGACCATATGTGGACACAAGAGGGAGAAACCAACAAAACAGTCACCAACACAAACAATCCAAGGGGTCTGACACATATTAACATTTTAAGTTAACTATAAAGTAATTTTTATGTATTTTTGTTTATTTAATTCTCACTTTTATTTTAAATTATAATAGTATTAACACACTTTATTATTTTATTAACAAAAATGAATAAATTATATTATTGTCACTTGGTGTTATGATTTTTTGAATTATTAAGAACTTAACATATTCATATAAGAAGCTATGCATGATATATTTCATGAATTATTTTTTTTCATCATTATTAACTCTTAAGAATCATGTACTCAGTTCTTCTATGATTTTAACACGTACACTGTGTGCTGTTGCTATGTTAATTTTAAATCAGCACTGTGAGCAGTCTCTAATTTAGCTCAGACACATATGTGACCCTGGACCACAAAACCAGTCATAATGGTCAATTTTTCAGAATTTTCCAAATTATAAATATGAAGGCTGAATAAATAAGCTTTCCATTGATGTATGGTTTGTTAGGATAGGACAATATTTGCCCGTGATACAACTATTTGAAAATATGGAATCGGAGGGTGCAAAAAATCAAAATACTGAGAAAATTACCTTTAAACTTGTCCAAATGAAGTTCTTAACAATGCTTATTACTAATCAAAAATTAGGTTTTGATATATTTACAGCAGGAATTTTACAAAATATATTCATGGAACATGATCTTTACTTAATATCCTAATGATTTTTGGCATAAAAGAAAAATCAATAATTTTGGCCCATACAATGTATTTTTGGCTATTGTTACAAATATACCCCAGCTACTTAAGATTTTGTGGTCCAGGGTCACATATATGCATTAGCCCAATGCAGAAACATATTGACAAAGCACTCCAGTTTGTACACCAACATATTGCTCTATTTTTTTTAACAGAACAAATAATAACACTGTTTCATTGTAGAATGACTGGACTCACCTCCTCCTGCCCTTGGGAGTTTAATGATCTGAGACTAACTTAAGTCTGGACTCTGTGAACTTGCTATTGACCCTGCTGAAAAAACAATAGAAACCATCACAGAAACTCTAATGGTTTCCACTACAAATACCATAACAAACATTACAAACATCTACTTTTAACCATTAAAACCATTAAAAATTGTTGTGTTTTGGGACATATTCCATTAGCATTTATTGCTTGTAACAAGCCACCAACAGGGACCATTAAAGTTTCCATTAAAACCAGTACATTTCTCATTTTCACCAGTAAAACCATTACAAATTATGTGATGGTTTCTATTGTTTTGTTTTGTTTTTTGTTTTGTTTTGTTTTTCAGCAAGGGAGAAACGGCTCAAGACTTTTATTTTGGTCTGGCGATGTGACGTCACAAGGCTGTGCCGCACTCCTGCATCTGTGATTCGGCTGGAGAAAGGTATGTGTTTTTAGTGTTTAAATAAATAAAACTCATAATTCATGAAACATTTCATAATCAATTCATAATGCATAACTCCTTATATGAATATGTATGTTCTGGAAGTGGAGTTCTCCTTTAACACAATTCATATGTATGCATAATCAGAACTGTGCATACTTTACACTTAAATTAAACATTAAATGAATAGGGGGGGCGCTAGTGAGCAGGCATGGAGTAGGTTGTGTTGTGGGTGAGCTCCGTAAAGTTTAAATAAATTCATTTCAATTTTGAGCGTTATATGTTCTGAAATTGGCACTAAAACATCCTGTTTCGGAATCTCAACTTTTGTTACGTTACTGTGATACGTAAATGGCTTAAAGTCTGCGACAATACACCTACACGGGGAAGAGTATTGCAAGTAGGCCGGGCGCCGGGCGCCTCGAGCAACGATCAGAAATCGCCGGAGAAACAAACTGAAATGGCGGATACTAAAGCAGAAATCTTGTCGCTGTTGAGAAATGATATCCCCACGCTGCTAAGGGCTGAACTGAAGACTGTTCTTGCGGACGAGTTTAATAACATGCGGTCAGAATTACATGCCGTCAAAACGGAGGTCGTCGGCAATATCGCACTGCTACGCTCAGATTTGTAATCTATGAAAAAGACAGTAACCGATATGGAACATGGACTGTCTGCGTGCTCGGACGATGTGACATCATTACAAGGATCTGTGACAAAACTCGAAAAGGATGTTGCAGCTTTGCAGGAGAAGTGTATTGATATGGAGGGGAGGATGAGGAGGTCAAACATCCGGATACTAAACGTAGCAGAGGGGCCAGGTTCGAGCTCTCCAGACTCGGTCTCAAAGCTGTTAAAAGAAGTTCTAGGCATGGATCGAGAAGTGCTTGTGGATAGATCACATCGTGGCCTCCAGCCAAGGCAGCCTGGTGGTAAACCACGAGGGATTGTGGCCAAATTGCATTATTATAAGGACTGTGTCGAAATTCTCCGCAAAGTTAGGGAGGCCGGACCGCTTCAATTCAAAGGATCCACAATTCACATATTTCCAGACTATCCACCCAGCGTGGCTCGCGCACGATCTGCGTTTAATGACGTTAAGAAGTTGCTTCGAGGTCGAGACGGAGTGCGCTATGGTATCTT
>JAMKFB010000399.1:245707-260963 GCA_036247105.1 Cirrhinus mrigala
TTCAAGCACTACCTTCACAGTAATATTTTACTGTAACAGTAATCAAATAGCTGGAACAATTCAGATTAGTATATCCATGTAATTTTTGTTATTATTACTACTACTACCAGTACTTTAATAATAATTTTATCTTCATTTATAAAGGAACACTACAGTGCCAGTATAACTGAGCAATGCTGACAACCGTATTGATTTTGCAAATGAGCGTCACTGGTGCCTGAGTTGTATTTACTGTTGTGTCGGTACACATGGCAGTAATAGACATTTTTGGTTGACTACCTACTGTAGCTCGTATTATAAAAGACAGAACACTAAACTGTATAATTTCTTACAATGATAGATCCCCAGTAAGGAATCCCACTATAGACAAAGATGGATTCTGCATGAACTGTAGACACAGTGCCAAACAGGAGAGTCATCAGACCGATCATTATCTGGACAGTCTGTGTACGACAAGAAAAATTTACATTCTGAACAGGACAAAAAGTCTTTTACAAAGTAAAACAGTATCAAATTGACTTACTATTGTACTAGAAATGTTTTTTTAAAAGTGTGCCATTTTTTTCACATGCATAATTCACGTACTAATTTGCTGATATGCAAGATTTGTCCTTTACCTCACATTTCTTGATAGTTTGTTCTTAAAACATTGTAAATTTCAAATAATAAACCTTATGTTAATGTCCTTAATGCATTGTCAACAAAGCAAAAAGGCACAATCTTCAATAAAAATAGTGTATGCTTTGTTAATCTGTTCTGTGTGCTCCCCCTCCCTTAGAGCTGATTCATGTGCTTTTCTTACCTCACACTGACGTGCACAAATAAAAAACATTTATTTGGGTTACGAAAAATTTCTCACCCCAAGAGCTTTTGGTTGACCTGTCAAAAATGCCTGAAGCCCATGAAGAGGTGAAGCTCCTGCTACCTGTTGTACATAAACAGGCACAGGAGCATTGGTCACAGTCCCAGCTGCTGTTGTTTGTATTGGTGGTTGCAGCTGGATGACAAAAGAATTCATGGGTATGGCAGTCGACATTCTCGATACAGGATCTGAAATTGATTGTACAGAATCATAGTACATAAAAACATGTGACGGATATGATTATAATATAGATTTTCTATGTTAAAAAAACTTTCAAATGTATTACACTATAATACTATACCATTAACATATGGTACTATAAAACTGTGTACCATAAAGATGGTCTTTATTCCTAAACACTTCTGAATGCAATTACATCACAGTTGTCAGAGTTATTATTATCAACTAGAATAACTCTATTAAACATTGAAAACAAGGAATACACTGTATAACAGTATAACAGCTCATGTTTGAACTTATCTATATCATTTACATTTAAGGCATTTAGGACATAAAAAAAGCAGACATAATACAAAGATCATTACTTGAATAAAGTTAGTCAAATGTAGTGTAAGTATAAAATGTATTGTTTTACCAGGGAAAAAAATCCTCTCTTCAGCTGATTTTTCACACTTTGCTCTGAAGTTCTGTTCACTCTTCTGAGATAAGCCAGTGTAAACTCAATGTCATAAGTGTAATTGCTGATACTTTTTCCCGGAATGAAAGGGGAAGCAGATTGAGCTCAGGTGATTATGACAAATGGCAAAGCTGGCCTTTTCATGAGATAATAAGAAGTTTAAAAGCCACAAAAAAAACAATAATTTGCAATTTGCAGTAATTTGCAAGCTGGTTTGGAAACCAGGTGAAATTGCCATAGTGAAACATGTAACACTCTTCAGGTGATAACAGATTACATCCTTTTGCAAGTGTAATAAATCTGAGACCATTGGCATTCATCTTGTTGCTCTTGTCAAATGACTGTCAGTCAAATAACATTGGTTTGATACAGTTTTGAAAAAACACCATTCTACTAACATGTGCTTTCAATTTCCATTCTTTGCTAAAATTCACTGTTAGTATAAAAAGGACATGTAGACTATGAATATCGGGGTTCTTGTTTTCAATTATCCTGCTATCATGTTGGAACATTATTTCAGATTCTGGTATTGTTTAGTTTTGTTTTGAATTTAGATTTTCTTTCTAGTTTAGTTTAATCAAAATGGTGACTCTTGCAGCAATGTCTGTATTAACAAACAACAAAAATAGTCACACTTGTGTTGTTCTTGGTCAAAATTGACCACGAAACATGAAAAATACAGAACAATTGTTTGAGGGTACAACCTACAAATCAAGTTTTAGTCCAAAGTGCTGAAGAAGTGTTGCAGTTAATGAGATAATTAAGTGATTTTATTTTATTTTGATTCTTGCTATTTACTTTTATTTTTGCATTTTTTGTGACTTTATAGTCACCTGTTTTGTGTATTTTTAGAATATGATTTGTATGAGTGTTACAGTTGATTTGAGTAACTAGTGATTAAACGAATGTTTCATAGTCAACTGAAAGTCATAAACATTTAACTTCAGCTGATCTGTTTCTTCTTCAATATATTTCTGTAATAATACACAAGTGCTTCTAGTGTTATTGCAATTAATGAAAGAAAATTAAGAGTCAAGTGCTTAACTAACGCACTAATAACCATAATGATGACTTCAAATGAAACGTTCAAAACGTCACGTAGCTATTTATTCTCAACAACTATTACTAGTACTATTTATTCTCTTTTTGGAGCTATTTAATCCTCTGCTGAGATCTTGTGAGATTTAATGTCTTAATTTCAGTTGATTTCATTTAAGGCTGCGTGACTATAAGTCCATTGTAGTTGTTTTTCTGCTCGTCTCTTCTCTTTTTTCTGCTCTTGTTGTTCCTCTTTCCTGGTGTTCATCACTAATGCATCACTCTGCAGAATGGTAGTTCTCCATTATCAGGTGTGGAGATGCATGAACTAGAGAATACATAGGGCTGTACAGGCTTGGATTATTGTTTAGTAACATGAAATTTCCTTGAAATACCACGTTAAAAAAAATATTGAAATGAACTCTAGTACATTAACTTTATAAAAATAAAATTCCTCCAAAAAGAACTCAATTCAGTCAGACTGACTGTGGATTTCTGTTTTGTGTGCTTGACACCTTGCCACGTGCACTTACCAAAATGTCTGTCTTGGTGAGGATTCACATAAACACAATTGGTTAGGTCTTAAATGAACACACTGTTTAAAACAAACAAACAAACAAATAAAAAAACTACAACAATTTGTGATGTGTGTCAGTACTGGATCCATGCATTAGTGTAATACAGTGCACTCCACATTTGCTCATGTGACGATCCAGCTTTGAAGGATTTCATAATGGAAATACCTTTTTATTAAAATTACATGCAGAAATTTACATATACTACATATACTGTGCACATAAGGGAAAAAATAAAAAATAAATAAAACATCCAAAATATCCATACATTTGTTTAGTTTTTTCATCTCAGTGTAATATGTTTGAAATGCTCTGTTGACTTTTACCTGTTGTTTTTCTCAGTGATTTCAGGGAAGCATTCATGTCAGCCAGATCTTATGTTATTTGCAGCAGCTCACTGATACTTGGCCATTTGTGTTTGAAGCTGTTATTTCGGTTTCACTGTTAGTGAACGAGACTGAATATTATGTAATGAATATTCACAGTGTCTAGGATGGACAGTAGGCTTTTTCTGTGGTGATTTGTGTTTGCTTATGCTGTTTGATCCTGAGTTTGTCATAAAATATGGTGACCATTACACTGAATGCAAGAGATTCCCATTCTCTGTACTCCTCACTCTTCACATCTGATGATCTGCCACAACAGGTTTAAGTCATGTTTACAGTGTTTACAGTTTCATGGACAATTTTGAATTCTGTTTTGCGTATTATATTGCTGGACAAATGCACACAAAATTATGTCAAAATGTCTGTTTTGGCCAGTATTCATTCATGTAAACACAGTTGATTATTAATTTAATATATAACTAAATATAATATTAGTTTATGTTTTTTATTTATATTTGTAATATAATGTAATATTCTATCATTGTAGCGGGTAAAAAGGACTTTTATTTTGGTCTGGTGACGTGACGTCATAAGGCTGCACCGCGCTCCTCCATCTGTTATTCAGCTGAAGAAAGGTGTGTGCTTTTAATCATTTAAAATGTTTAAATCAATACGATAATGATATGTAATGATGAAATGAATTATTAGCTAGTGTAACACTGTAAATTAACTTATTTGGTTTATCTAGTGATATTAATGAAGGTTATTTGTGTGCGTAAAGCTCATCTAGACATGAGTAACAGAAAAGGTGGGTCTCATTTCGCTCCCTGTATTGTGAAACAGTTTATCATGAACATGAATTCAGTCACTAGCAATTAGCGATGGAGATTCATTTGAATCAATTGAATCGCAAAATGATTCAGTGATTCGAAATGCGCACGCTGCTGACACCTGCTGCTCAAAACGACGTAAATGCAAAGAGAACAACAAACATAAATATGTATAATGACAGCTGTTACAAACCAACTGCAAATGCTTTTATGAAGGTGTAACCTGTTAAATGTGATCTAAAATCAGCAAATACCAAAAATAAATCTTAATTTAAAAAAAAAGAAACAAATCTCACATATAATTGTATTAATGTTAATGCTAATTTTGGTTGTGTTTGTCTTACCAGTGTGCTGACTACTAGACTACTACTTTCTGTTAATTATTCTCATCTTAAACACACAGAAATCTCAACTGAGATCCACGTGACACACTAAGATGGTGTTTATTAAAGAAAAGAGTGTGAAGACATGAAGATTGAAGAAGCATTCAGAGTCACACATGAACATACTGAGAAACAAACAAAGATGGCCTTTATTGAAAAGGAGAGTGAAGCCATGAAGATTGAAGAAGCATCCAAAGTCAAACATGACGATACTGACGAACAAACAGGTTGGTTTTCATTCTCAAAGCTGAACTCATTTAATCCTTTATTAAAATGTTCAGCTCTACAGAAATTAATGATATTTGTAAAGCAGTGGTTCTCAACTGGTCTGCCCATGGGACCCACATTTTTGCATGGTGATTAAGCTGTGACCCATATATACTCACAAAAATGGATGGCCCACACTCAAGTACTGTCCCAATTTACTTGACAAGTAAAGTATAAAAACATCAAACAGCCCTGGCTGTTTTGGTCCAGTGTTTATATATATGTGCCTACAAAAAGTATTCATACCCTTTCATTTTTTTTCTCGTTTTATGTTGCAGCCTTATGTTAAACTGCTTTACCGCTTTTTTTCCCCCACATCTACACTCTACAATCCACACACCATAACGACAAAGTGAAAAACAGGTTTGTAACAAGTTTGCACATTTATTAGAAATGAAAAACTAAAAGGATTCTATTGCATAAGTATTTTTTCCCTTTTCTGGGACACTTGAAATTCAGCTCAGGAGCATTCATATCACTTGTAGATGTTACTACACTTTGCATGGAGTTAACCTGTGGCAAATTCAATTAAATTGGTATGACTTGGAAAGGCACACACTGCTTAATAACACCTCACATGATATTTATTACACGCCTCACACGAAAATCGAACCAATCACATTCAATCATAACCGATCATATCCAGTTATAGTGCGATTGAGGCATTTCCTCCTCTCGTGATATTTCCCCATTCTTTCTCAATTACTCCCACTAAACCCACGCATGCTAGGGTCTCTGTTAAAAGTCAATAGGCTCAGGAGAGTCTCCACTATAACTTTACCTTCAGGTGTCGCTGTCAAACAGTGTTACCTTATAAAAATGACTGTTACTTTTAATGTCACATTTAGTAATATTTGTGTTGTTTTATTTCTGTAATAGCGATTATTTTCTTATTCCATTTTTTTTTTTTTTTGCGGAGACACTCCCTCAATTGCATTTCTCAGAGGAAATGCCCCTGATACACATACACACACACACACACACACACAAACAAACAAAACAGTTTGTTCTGGTCCTGATCTGATTCCAGCTACACTGTAAAAAACAATTTGTTGAGTCAACTTAAAATAATTTGTAACCTAGCTGCCTTAATTTTAAGTTCAGTCAACTCAAAAAAAAGTTTATTCAAATTGAAATGTTAAATTATACTAAGTGACAACTTAGATATTTGAGTTGAATCAACTTAAAATTTTAAGGCAGCTGGGTTACTTACCCATCTGTTAAGTTTAGCAAACACAAATATCTAAGTTGTTACTTAGTACAACTTAACATTTCAAGTTGACTAAACTTATTTTAGTTGACTGAACTTAAAAATTTAAGGCAGCGGGGTAACAAATCATTTTAAGCTGACTCAACAAATTGTGTTTTTTATTTTTTACAGTGTATGGTTTTTCTAACCATGTGTTATTCTCCCAGTATCGCCACAGGAACTGTTTCACTGTTTGTATCACTCCACTTGCAGCATTTCTCTCAGCGAGTGTCATGACAGGAGACCAAAGCCACTATAATTTTATAAATAATACTATTTTTGTGTCACTATGCAGTTTGTTAATAAAGATAATGTGTATGTGTATAATGAAAATTTGCTTTGACGTTTTCTGAGATGTGAGCCTCAGAGCGTCAGCGGCTGTTCAGTGCTAATGAACACGCCAAGAGCAGCCTCACCTCGGCCAGATCTTCTGGAATTTACAGCTGGCTCTGATGTCTCTATAGTGGTTGAGCATGAGATATAATTCGTTTTGGGTAAATCTAACAGACAGTCTTTGGTCTCAGTAATCTATCATTTGTTCCAGAGCAAACAGTTTTGGCTGAGGGCAAAATCTCATCACGTTATATTTTATGTAACTTCAGTACTGTATATCAGAGCGTTGCCTTTTTACTTTGGACTTAATCGTCTTGCAGCTTTTATGATGGATGTTGTTTTTTATTAATTGTTATTTTTCAGTAAATGAAGAGTTCAGATGCAAAACCAGCTAAATCCATCTAACGACTTTTTTTAAAAAATGCATTTTTATCAGGCTCAGATGTATAGGTTTCTATGTAATTACCGGTATTTCTGATTGGGCCGAGGCTGGTATTTAGTGACGAAAAAGTATTAGATGGACGTATAATATGTGCAGAGAGCATTCATTCAGAATCATTATCTCATTTTTGACTGAGATGGCTTTTAGCTGGTTTTGCATCTGAACTCTTCAAATATTTCATATACAAAATAGTAGTATTTAATAATGTGTGTGTTAGTGATGGTGATTTTGGTTACATTATTTTTTTTCACAATTAGATGGGGACAAGAGACTGTCTTTATGAGTCAGTAGCAAAGACTTTGGTTGTAAACAAGGAATTTATTTTTGCTTTTAACAACACCTTGTAAGAAAAAAAAACAAGCAAGAATGAAAGAGTACATGAACAAGATGTTTATTTGCACTATTACAAGCTAACCTGGCCTTAAAGAAACCAAAAAAAATCTGTAGCACGTAAAGTTTATATACATGGGCGACATTTGACTCTTGCGTCAGGGGGGGCAAGAATAAAAAATTCGGGTAAGCATCAAAACAATCCCCTACCGTATTGCAACGCACCAAAGCAGTCAGTACCGTTAAGAGTTGCCAACATTACTAAACTGTGGACGAGCTTTTGACTCTTGAATCTGGCAAAGCTTCCCGTTTTAAATGTCAGTTGACAACCTTTCATTTTTAACCAAATGTGCACGCTGCTTTTCTGATTCTCCGTGTCTTTTTCCCGTGTCACGTGAAATGTATCCGTTTTGATTCGTTGTTACTAGAGGTGGAACAAGTTAAGAAAAAATGAATAATCAGTTGTGGGACTAGTTTGTCATAAATCGCATATTATTCATTCCTGAACTTTACCGTCCGTTACTGGCAATGAAATTAGGCTACTGGTTGATATGTCCCGGTAGAGCCCTGCATTGGAGCCCGAGCCCGACGGGCCCCGATTTTTTTACGCCCCTATAGGGCCGGGCTTCGGGCCAATTTTCACGTCATAGTTCAGACGCGGGACGGGCTTCGGGCCTGTTTTAGGCTTCTTCTTATTTTTATATTTTAGACATCCACCAAATCAGCCTTTCGTCGAAAATACCGTCCCTGATAATCATAACGTATACCTACTGGTTTTTGTGAATGAATGACTCACTCTACTGAAAATGATCCTTGGTGGAGATTATCGTTGGTACTGTACTGTTATTCCTGCAGTTCCCAGATGTACAATGCTGACTGTTCTGTCGAATTGAATTTATGGAAGCAAATTTGTAAAGTAAAATAAAACCTTAAATAGCATATCATAAATCATATTTTTAAACAGACTTTTCAGAAGTGAACTCTGGAAGGCAAGTAAGGATTAATAAATATATAATTAAGAAAATGTGTGAGAAATTGAAATGTTCAGTTTAAATATACAACCATGCTGAATTTCTGCTCCTAAAAATGCAAGCCCTGAGATTACGATGCATTAAAATGCAAGAGCTGTTATTGCAATGCTTTTTTTTTTTCCAAGTCTTGCAATTTAGAATGCTTTTTTGTTTCAAATATGCTTGTCATTATTTTACCTCCATAACATACTTCGAACATTGAACTTGTGTCCTCGAGAAAAAGATAGGATCTCGAGGCAATGACTACACATTATGTGGACACAAAATAAGAATGTTGTTACTTGATCTCATGGCCATGACAAAACTAAACCAAACATGTTCCTTCCTGGTCACCGTATATTATTATGCTCATTTCTCTTCTCTGTAATACACAAATCGACATATTATGCATACTATATTATGGGGTCACTTGACTGATTGCACAGATACTATTGGAAGAGAGCTGAACTGGATGATGTCACTGAATCATAAATTAACTAACTTCAGCTGGAAAAATGACTCTTTGTTGTTATCCTCTCGCATTATTAACAAATTATTTTCCTGTTTGACACTGTAAAGCTGCTTTGACACAATCAGTATTGTATAAAGTGCTATATAAATAAAGATGACTTGAGTTCTGCAGCCTGAAATATTTGAGATTTGATTTTGTATTCAATTCTGCAGTCAGAGAATCACAAAATCCTGGAGGGATTGTTTAACTGTGGTGTGGCTTTTGTAACTGCCATGTTTCATAAGGGTTTAATAACTGCCACCTTGAAATGTATTTGAGTTATTTCCTAAACAGTAAAGAGTGAACAATCCTAAAGGATTACAGGTACCCCCTCTTTCAGTAGCTTAGTGGGTATCTAGCATATATGTTGCTGGTTTTAAAATGTATTGATGCAGGGCTCGACAATAAGGAGTGCCCGATGGCCCGGGGCCAGCGTGAAAGACACTCGGGACAGTTGACGAATCTGTCACTGGCCCGATCGGGCCACTGCCGCGTCTGCACTAAAGTTTATCAACAGCGACAATAAGCGATGCCGATGGCCCGGACGAGACACAGAAGTATGTCAAAAGACACGTTCTGTAGTAACTTTGTAGCTTTACCAATGATTAATCTATATTATACAGTGGTGTACCGATGCACCG
Source organism: Cirrhinus mrigala (assembly GCA_036247105.1). Classification (NCBI taxonomy): domain Eukaryota; kingdom Metazoa; phylum Chordata; class Actinopteri; order Cypriniformes; family Cyprinidae; genus Cirrhinus; species Cirrhinus mrigala. Next base: position 255,142 of record JAMKFB010000399.1, read on the forward strand.
ATCGACCAGACATATTTCAACCGATCTCTGTCCGGGCTTGCACGAACTGCATGCAATAAATTTCAAATGTCATGTGGTAGAAATACTATGAACTACATGTTAGACAGACGAACAGTAGTACTGTAGCAACAAGAACGTTTCACATGCAAAATATGTAAACTTTGTAGCTTTACCAATGATTAATCTATATTTATACAGTGGTGTACCGATGCACCGATCGACCAGACATATTTCAACCGATCTCTGTTCCGGGCTTGCACACGAACTGCATGCAATAAATTTTCAAAATGTCAGGTGTAGAACTGACTGTAGTTAGCAGAATATTGGTAACATACTTACTCCTGAAAATATCCTAGAAACGGGTTTATAGTAATGCTTCTGAGGGAACTGACTGTATTAAGAAATGTTACATGCGTTTTCTTTCATTTGCCTCTGTATAATGCATTTAAATTTTCGTTAATAAGCACGGCGCTGCTTTGTTTACAGCGGTAACGAAGGAAACGCTGTATAATTTTTCCATAACCGACACCTGCTGGCAGAGACTAAATTTGCGCTCATTCAGTCTGTCTGCTGTTTTTCCCTAAAGCATCGTTTCATTTGTAATAAATAATTTCTTGAACTAAGCCAAATAATGTTTGAACTTTATATTTGTTAGGCTAGTAGGTTTTGCTGTGATATCGAAGTTGTAATCGAGAATTGTACTTTAATTAGTATGTAAAATTTTGATGTCATATAAGCTTATTTATTAAAATAAAAAAATAACATGAGTCAAAAACAATGATAACAGCAACTATTTTCGTGATTGTCCACATGACAAGAGAGTCTCAGTTCTTGAAGACAAACACATATTTTTAAGAGGTTTTTTTTTTTTTGTAAAATGGACAAGCAAACATGTAAAACTTATTAAAACTCTGATACACAAATATACTGTTATATACAGAGTGGTAAAACATGTCCCTTATGTGGCAGTGTCTCACACACATACAAAAATACAGATTTACATGATATATTTTGATAAATGGTTAAATATATTTTTAAATACTTTGGGTATTAAGTGTCAAATGCCTACGTTGTTCAGGGCCTACAAAGATTTTATTACACGGTATGAACACCTCATCTACTACCCCCTAAGACACCCTCAGTGTCAACAAAAACAAGGTCTAATTTTGCACCAGCATCAAATCGGCATTGCTTGAATGCTTAAATGCTCCCATTCAAAATTCTGTCCCTGCATACAGTTAATTGATTGCTTGTGGGGCAGCTAGTGAAGTCCACTTTGCTGACAAGCTTAGTCAAAATGGTTAAAATTAGTTCTGTAAAAGGAAAAAAAAGGTCAGCAATAACAATACAATGTAGCTGTAATCCAGAAGCAAGTTTAAGACCAGTTTGGAGGTGTAGGGGAAGGAGACCAAGGATCTCCTGATACATAAGAAGATCCAGGAGGTGAAGTTGCAGGAGACCACTGTATTGTCATGAGTCCTGTCCGGTCTGCCCACCACCAGAGGTCGCCTGTGCTTCATTTTGACACTCAGACTACAAAGACTGTTACACATCACCTTGAACTACACTTCCCGTGTTCCACTGCACGGATTGCACTTTCACCTGCAGCCAATCAGACACACTACAAATATGAGGCCGTCACCATCATTCTGGGCCGAGTATTATATAGCGTGCATCACTTGTCCTGTGGTAGCTACTTTACAGAGCCTATTCCGAGTTTCCTGTGTCTAGTTTAGTTTTGTTTTCTAGTCTTGTCATCTGTGTCTTGATCGTAGCCTGGTTATCTTGTCTTGTCTACCTTCAGCCTGCCATGGACTTTTCGCCTGTCATGCATTAACCCTTTGTCTTGCCTTCTCAGACTCTGTTCGCTCCTCATTGGACTATTGTCTGTCAGTTTGGATAACCCGATGCCTCACCTCCTGGATTACATTCACAGCCGACTGACCCTCGCCTGTTCCTGGATTACTCTTGTGTCTTGCACTGTTTGTATCTGTTTGCCGGTGCTCTACCCGTGCCTGTGTATGACCATGTCTTTGTCTCAGTTCAATAAAAGCTTGCATATGGATCCGCCTGCTTCACGTCTCACGTTCACACCGTAACGTACATTCAGGTGAGTATAAAGGTAAGGCAGCAGACATTTGTGGACACAAAAGGGGAATTCGTGAAAAAATAAAACAGATTTGCATAGGGCCCTAGATATATGTATAAAGTATAGTTTTAATTGTTTAAACAAGCCTTTGAAATTTGATCACTTCTGGCAATTATTTTTTTGTAAATTTATCAAGCCTATTTTTTTCCCCTAGCGCTGAATGTCTTATGGTGGTTGTGAAATACGGAACAGCTCACTTATTTCATATACAGTGCTGCCTAAAAGTTTGTGAACCCATTAGAATTTTCTGTATTCCTGCATAAATAGGACCAAAAAGTTAATCAGATCAGAGCAGGGCTTGAAACCAAAAAAACAAAAAACAAAATTCAATTGGTTCACTCCAAGCAGAATCAATATTTTAACATCTCTGTATTATTTTCGTTCTGAAACCGCTTTGTGTAGAAAAAATAATGGTTAATAATGTTATTTAAAAAAAATGCCTATAATAATAATAATAAAGTATAATAATATAAATTATTATATAAATAATAATATAATAATGTTTTCTTTACTCAGAGAGAGGAAAAAACATAAGGCGCGTAAGCTCCCGTCACATTTTATTTTTACATTCAGAAATAACGTAGGCTAAAATGCCGGAGAAGCAAAATGTTTACCAACATTATAAACACAGTAAAAACCTGCTTCTTTTCATTTTGAAGGTATTGTTTTTCTTTATAATGTACTAATTAAATTTAGTAATTCATAATAATTATTATTTTACCTCTCATGGCATTCAATAAAGCCCAATAGTTTTCAAGCTTTAAAAGCAATGACAATCATGATACAATTAGTCCATATGACTCATGTGTTATATTCCAGGCCTTCTGAAAAAAAATATGATAGCCTTGGGTGAGAAAAACCTATACCTCTTTATCTGTCCGGGTGCTGCTCAGTTCGCATTCTTGTTTCCTTTTCCTTCATTCTAGTTCCTCTTTCTTAGGATGCCCAAAAAAAAAAAAAAAGGAAACAAAGACTTAGAAAAAATATATATATTTTTAAATTCAAATATTCTCGCTCACTCAAGTGTAATTTGAAGAGGTAGTCTTTGTGAAGGTCTATATTGTGTCATTTTTGTTACGCTGAAAAACACGGCCATAATTTTTTACTATTTGCGCATGGATTTCTTCATGTAAGGTCAGTTTTTGACTATTTCTTTTAGTTTGTATTATACCAAGACAGCTAATGAAAACTGTTTGCGGTCACATTGCGAAGCAAGATAGCATCATGTCCATGTAGCATCAGTGATCATGTTTGTTAGCATTTTTCATGGAAAAGTTAGGCTAGATATGGGATATGCATCGATTAGTAAACCATTTCAAAATTATTTGATTGCTTGGTGTAAAATATACAAAAAACAGGTAGGATGATTTGACAGTGCAAAATACTTCAACAGATTATTTACAAAAGCATGACTGAAATGGTATATAAACAACATATAACACCCAACCTAAAAAAAAAAGTTTCATTTTTTTAAAAATTTAGTTTAAATGAAAGTTAATCTAAATTGTAAAGTTTCACATATTTATACTTTTATAGAACATGTAATATATCATATTAAAGTTTAGAATAAGTTTTACATATTTTATATTCTACATTGTTGTAGATATACTAATTTACTAATATATTCATCTTTTTTATTTTCAGGTACAGTGTGGGAGCTGCAATAGATGGGCACATTTTGAGTGTTGCAACTTCAAAAAGAATAGCCTAAATGTGTTCATGTGCAAAAAAATGTGTGGGGAACAAATGATTTCATTATAATAAAATGTGAGAGTGTTTTCCTGCATCATTTGAATTGATTACAATCCACAGCACTATATGGTCTTATTTAGGCCACATTTCTATTAATAATAACTATTGTTTTTAATATTTTGTATTATGCTTCTGTGATGTAGGATTTTGAACTTTTGATACAATTTTTTTATTAACATTAACATTCTCTTTTTTCATGTTATTCTGCATGATTATATATGATCTCAATCATTTCAATTTTCAATTTCAAATTTATATTATCATCTGTTTTTAGGGCGAGTTTGCACATCTGTCTAGAAACTACAGATTAAAAAAAAAAAAAAGTAAAATCATCCTACCTGTTTATTTTAAAGAGGTATTTTGCACTGTAAAATTGCCCTACCTGTTTATTTTGCACTGGTAGGACAATCTGATGAGGTATTTTGCACAGTCAAATCATCCTACCTATTATTTTACTGTTTATCATCCTATCATTGCTTATTACGCATCTTCTGCAAAATTACACTGAATAATTGTACGTAGTCACAGATGCGAGGCAGAAACTCGCAGTAGGAATTTTTGATAAGGTAGGAAGGACCGATAGCTGTAATTTTGTGATACGGTAGGAAAATCTGACAAGGTAGGACAAATTGACAGAACACCGGGATCCAATTGCAGGTGAAAACAAAAGTTCAAAATTTATTTGAAAACTGACAAAACAGAAAATGTTGAGACAAAAGGTCAGCTGAGCAGCAACAACAACAGCCAGCAAATGGTCAGCCTGCCCAGCGCGGAGAACTGACCAGCTTCAGCCAAGCCCACGGGTAGGGATGTAACGATTACCAGTTTGACGATAAATCATGATAAAATTCCCCAAGATTAGTATTACCGTTTCGTATTTTAATTATCATTAAAACCATATTTGATTACCATGATTTGAACAACTGATGATAAATAAAAACTGTACAGCCAGGGGCGGATCTAGAAAATTATGTTTAGGGTGGCAAAAGGGTGGCATGGGGTCTATGAGGGGTGGCAACTCCAAAGAAAGCCCCCATGCATAGTTTTTGGGGATTTATAGTCTGACATACACATAGTTGTGTTCACAAATATTGCATTACCATTAAGTAATCATCTATACTGTTTAAAATGAAAAATAAATAACATTTCAATGTCCATCATGACACCAAATCAATAAACAATATATAAATGTTATATATATATATATATATATATATATATATATATATATATATATATATATATTATTTAAAGATTATATACATAAAAAACGTCAACAGGTTATATAGTAAATGTTTCTGAGTTTGTATCACTAAAGAAGACATGCGATTCTATTAAATTACTACTTAGATGGTATTTATCACGTTTTAGTGCAAGTATAAGACGCTAATGTTGATGATTTAATATTAATTTCCTAACATTAGAAAGAAATTTTATAATATCAAAGCACTGAAACTGGATCACTAACAAAACACTAACAAAAAAAGTCTTATTAGGAATTAATTTGCAACTCAATGTCTATTACAGTATACAACATAAATTAAATTACAGATTGCTAATTCAGCAATTAACTTTTGGGAAAAAAAATATTTTCATTTTACTACTGTAAAGTAATCTTGCAGCAGATGAAAAGCACTAGAAAAGTTCAAATAACAAAGAACTGTATATGAACTTGGTATGCACCACAATACAGTACAGTAAAAAATAAAATTAAAAGTAAAATTCAGCATCCTCTGCACATTTGGCTAAATTTCATTAGAGTATATAGTACTATTTGGTTTCCTGACACAAGACTATATCTCTAGGTAGTCATTTCTCAGTTCTGCAAAAATGCAGTAGACTACACATAAAAAATGGTTACAAATAAAATTTGACAGTCACACGTCTGAAGGTGTACAACGTACTACAGTTTACTGTACAT
>JAMKFB010000399.1:261463-297974 GCA_036247105.1 Cirrhinus mrigala
ATGTGTAAGTGTAATACCCATGTAAATGATTCGTTCATTTCTCTCCTTTCTTGTTGGATGCAGAGATTCTGATTGGTGTGTCATCAGTTTTGCTACTTAATGTTTAACTTACTTATTGTTAAACTTTTTGAGAAATGTCTTTGTTTTTAGCACTGAAGGAAAGGTTTTAACTATAAGCTAACTAACATCAGTTACTGTGTTAACTATCGAGAAAACTGCAATACGACCAGATGCTTACCTAACTCTATTAGTTTCCGTGATCGGCATCTTCTTATTGATTTCATGCTATTATTGTTTCGTCGGATACGGCAAAAAGGCCTATATCCATGATGAACGTGGTGCGAGCCGTTAGAGAATCGGATTACCAAACAATTACGCGATTCCGGACGGGATTAGATTTCTCAGAGGACTTCTGAGTTAGCCGAGAAGCAGTAATTATATGGTTCACGAACAAATGTAAAACAATTCGTTAGTGAACTGGGCCGCGCTTTGTGTTTTTGACTCAAAACGAACCGGTTCATAAGAGTCATTTGTTAATGAAGTCGAATACACTGGGCGCGCTGCGTGCGCGTGCAACTATCGTGCACATTTTATTGAAAGACGTGTTTTTTCCCATTATTTTGCGTTACGCTGTCATCGCTGCGGCTGAAAAGTAGCACACGAAACACTGCTTACATTTATATTTTATTCTGTGATAATTCGGGGGGGTAAGTGGGGTGGCACAGCTTTTTCTTAGGGTGGCAGTTGCCACCCCGTGCCACCCCGGTGGATCCGCCCCTGTTACAGCATAAGGCACAGTTTTAATTAGTTGCAAATAGTCTCATTTGCGCACGGCACGCAGAGTAGTTTCGTTTTGTGTGAAAAAACGGCGGATGTTTTAAAAAGAGTGCTAAAGGCATAGGTGAAATCCCCACGAAAATAATCGAGCACCCACGGAAAAACATGTGATGGTCTCCGTTCATTTTAAGCAATAAGAAATGCATTGCAGCTTTTACGACTTTATTCTTGTTTTCATAGTTAATTTAAAGTCGTTTTTGGTGTTATTTTAATGGTAAATGTCAAGAGTGGATTATTGTATGAGAGGGTGCCAGCACGAATCATCTCGGATTGCAGCTGGCTTCCTCTCCTGTTTATATAGTGATCATGGCTCTGCGCTCTTTCAGATATTACAGGCTGAGGAATGAATGACACAGTTCCATCACCCTTGTTTAAGAAACACATTTTTTTCCTTTTAATCAAGACATGAATTAGAAATTTATTCTTACAGATTATATGGTATTAATCAATTATAGATATGCAAAACAATTTATCCAGTTTCACTGATGATTATGCAACGTTCTTGAATTAACTAAAAAGAAAATCATGAAATAGCATCTAGTCTTGAATAGTTTTTGTTTAGACATATGTGACTTAAAAATTTTAATTATTATCTGATAAAAATGATGAGAGGACATTAAAGATAATTGACAGGAAATCATTTGGAAACCCACCAAAGCATCACACACATCTTCAGGACCAAAGTTTGCCCACCTTTTTTTTTCTTTAATAATTTATATTTATTAACAATTATTGTATTTAGGTTCTTCATAATGGTGGTTCATGAAAGAGCTGCTGGCCACAGGTATCTGCAAGAAAAAAAGTATACGATCAGCTTCCTTGCTTATTGATTACTTATTAAACAATTGCACCCATTTTTGAGTGCTTTACACATATCCAGTACATAGACACTGAACATTAAAGCCAAATCATTTTCAAGTCTCTCTTACCTCTGAGTTGTTAAGTTCATGATTGGGCCTGATATCAGAGGGCTGTGTAGTTACAACATGTGGAACAAACAGCATCTTTGGAAAAATGGACATATAATGTTTTATGCCTTCTTGCTGTTAGATGGTATAAAACTGGCAGACAGTTCCAGTATTACAGGTGTTTAGACCTTATTGTACTTTAAATGCATTTGAAAAAAAGCAAAAGACAGAAATCCTGGTCTACACTTGTCCTGGTGTGGAAACATGCTTTCAGCTGGATTTATGAAAATAATTTCACATAATTCATACATTCACATAATTTCCAACTTTTTGTGGACAGAATTACATGTTAAAAGCTAGTTTTAATATTAACTAGTGTAGAACGTAAGACAAGTTTTTGTATTGTATCTTGTAGTGTTTGTTGGTTTTTGTAAAGTGTGAACCCAAGTGTGTAGATATATCTATTATGTATATACGTATCTGAGGGGTTCAGCTAACAAAAAAGCTTGGGAACCCTTGACTTGATGCATTACTCACCTGAGAAGGACAACAGCAACATGAGATTTTACAAGCAAACGCTGACAGACAGATGGAGATGATAAACTGAAGTAAGGTGAATAACAGCACTACACCACTGATTCCCTTGAAGAGAGTCTGAGAGAAAAATCAACATTATCATAAATAATAAGAAGAAAATAATTGATAATTAGTATTTAAACTGGTACACTGGCTGCTCATCAGTCAATGATCAATTATTTTTAAGGTTCATACGGTGATATATTTATTGATCAAACTGGACTGAGTTTAATTAAACTCAATTAATGTATATACAATTAATGTATAATGTCAATATTTTCATGCATTGTATACTATTTCTTTATATTTTCATGCAAAGTAATAGTAAGTGACCTATATACTACTTCTGAAATGTTGGGAAAAAGACTGGACAGATGAGTGCTGATTAAGGCTTGACTTTTGACAAGTGTACTGACCACACAGTGATCTTATTGTAAATATAAATATGAATATAAATGTTGATGACATACCGTATACTTTACCGTATCATAACATTGATAATTGTTGCAGTAGCGGTAAGTGTACAGTGGTCCTATAGCCAAATCCAGTGACGTTAAAATAAGGGCAATGCCTGCAGTTAAAGCACTGAAAATGTTCACTACAAGTGAACCGTTCACCTACAGGCAGAAAATCAGCATACAGTTATTTAACATGCTGTGCTAAAGTAGATATAAAAGTATATGGGGTGTGATAAAAATAAACTACTTGACATATATTAATAAAATACTTATCAGGGTCCAAACACCAGTGCCTTATGTGGATTATTAAGTGATACAACTGAAATGCATTTAAAAAAAAAAAAATTTAGTTTAGGTTACAGCAAATGTGCTGGTGTTAAAAAAAAAAAAAAAAACTTATGAAGACTTCAGATGCAAAAGCCTCTAAATCCATCTGATGTATTTCTTAGCATTTCTTTCTGGCTACTTTGTATAGGTTTCTATGTAAGTACTGGTACTTCGGATTGCGCTGAGGCTGGAATTTAGCAAGTTTGAAGTAAAGTATTTGATGGACGTGTACTATATGTCAGGAGCATTCAGTCAGTATCATTATCTCATTTTTGACCGAGATGGCTTTTAGCTGGTTTTGCATCTGAACTCTTCATGTACACTTAAGTAAAAATGTTTACAGTCCTAAGATGTGTGATCATAAGTTTTGTAGGTGAACTTGCGTTAACATGTAAATTTAGATTAACTGCATGTTGTAGGTCATGAGTTGTATCGCCACGCTAGTAGAGGTAGCCCTCACCCATGGACTGACTATTACCGCTCCCTCTGCTGCTTCTCTGGTTACTTCCTTTGGCCTATACCAAACAGGCCCTTGCAAAGTATTGTTTTGCCTGTGCGGACTCTACCAAGCGTTTTTCCTTGTTTCATAGTGTTATTTCCATGGTCATAGTTTAGTTTTATTGTTTTGTCTAGTTTCATTGCTATAGTTTTTGCCTTGTTTATTTTGCGTCTTTGGACTGCTCTCTGGTATTTTGACGTTCTGCCTGTTCATTGGATTACGCTTTTACCTTGCCCTGGATAACACTGTTTGTTTGGAGATCGACCCTGCCTGTCTTGACTATGATCTGCTTAATATAGCTCGCATTTGGATCTATCACGCTTCACAAGAGTCCCGTTACATGAGTGTAGTAATGAGTCTGGAATTTTCAATTGCAGCTGAAAATTTTATATGTCCAGACATATTTAAAAGGTCCCTTTTATTTTTATTTATTGTATAATATGTAAGGCCTCCTAACTGTCATCTGTAAATGATTGTTATGAGGCGCACAATGATAGAATTCCAAGAAACAGTGTTTTAACAAGTAAATCCAATAGGAACAAGAAAACCCAGGAGAAAGAGTACACAAATGCCAACATAAGCCCTATTCGGACAGCAATTACCTCGTGTATAAAAGCCCAGTCTGTTCCTTTTGTCTGTGTTGGCTATTATACGTCTTCATTGTGTGTTTCTGTGTTGGAGTATCCCTGTGCTTCATTTATTAAAGACTTTTAAATGTTTCCACGTCCCCTCGCTCCTGTGACAAATATCTGTTTTTCTCTCACCATGTAAAAATCCCCAGCCAAATTACCTACTATTTTTTTATTGACAAACACCAAAGTTGTGTGGCAACTTAATTGCCGTCCGAATTCAAATCTCTGAGTTTACAAGAAGAAATCGGTCAAATCATTGGTAAAGTAATTCCTCTTGAATCCCAGGTTGTGTATATTACAAGAGTATTTGAAGAGTTCAGATGCAAAGCCAGCTAAAAGCCATCTCAGTCAAAAATGAGATAATGATACTGAGTGAATGCTCTCGGCACATATTATACATCCATTAAAAATACTTTTTCTTCAAACTCCCTAAAATACCAGCCTCAGCCCAATCAGAAATACCGGTACTTGCATAGAAACCTATACATCTGAGCCTGATAAAAATGCATTTTTTAAAAGAAAGACGTCAGATGGATTTAGCTGGTTTTGCATCTGAACTCTTCATTTGTTCTCTGAATTTTAAAATCATGAAAGATCATTGTTAATTCTCTGTTTGTTGGAAGCTAAACGTGTAATTGCATGTTCTTAGTTTAAAAAAAAAAAAAAAAAAAAAAAGAAGAAAGCCATGGTGTTTCAGTGGATAAAGGGGATGACCTCATGCCTTGCCTGTTAGATTAGCTATTTTTTTAAAAAAAAAAAACAATACTTCATATATTTTGGTCCATCTGGAAAGTGTTCTATGACTTTTTGTAGAGTCTATATGGTGACTCTTTTGTGGAACTGATGGATATTTAGAGTATATAGAGAAGTATGTTATTGCTGTATTTGCTTTGTTTTGTTAAGGGAATTGAATTATTTGTGCTCCTTTATTTATATTTTATTTTTATTTATCCAGTTATAATGAAAAATATAAGTTGTCTTAACCTGTATGACAGTGTTTTGGAAAAAAAAACAAAAAACAAAAAAAACCCACACAACAGCAACTCACACGTTTGTTTTTGTGAATTGTGGGGACTTTCCATAGACTTCTATAGTTTTTATACTGACTAAACGATATTGTCTATCCCCTAACCCAACCCTAACCCTAAACCTACCCCTTACAGAAAACATGTTTGCATTGTTACATTTCCAGATAAACATCATTGACCATTTTTAATAATTTAACATTGTGGGGACCACAGGCCAGTCATTTGGTCCCCACAATGTAGCCAAAACAAGTACACACACACACACACCCACACACACACACACAACTATATCACTTATAATTATATACAAATATAGCATGTCTGTTTCCCTATTTTTAAACAGGATATTTAAATAATCAAATAATAAATAGGATTATATATTATAAAATATGCTTGGAATAAAAAGAATACAATTTACATAATAATAAACTTGCCTCTCCACTGCGACTGAATCGCCATCCGAATCCATGAGTTTTATCACTGAGGTGCCATGTAAATGTTTTTTTTTTTTTTTTTTAAAAAAACAGATGTCCACATGAAAAACAATTACTGTCCAAATGAGACTATAAATGAGAACAGACAAAGGAGCTGAGGAAACTAACAGTTTAAATACACAGGGGATGATTATCAGAACTGAAACAGGTGTGTGGAAATAATTAGCATAATTCTGAACTAATTGACTAATTAATCTGGTACACATACTTGTTTTCACAAGCATTCAGATTTGATGTTATTAATCGCTGGAATATGATGTATTGACCCGTTCCTTTTTTTTTCATGTAGTGGAGTGATATCAGAAGTTATGACCTCTACCAAAGTTATGGTGTTAAGGAATTTCAGTTGTAGTTGTATAGGTTCAATTTGGATGCAATTTGGTGCACGTCTTTAATTTTCAGAAACGAAAAATCAGAAATTATTACAAAAACTCAATACAAACACAATAGTGTTCCAGCACTTCAGGTGTTTGGACCCCTAAAAATAAAAAAAAAAGTGTTGTGTACATACCAAACACAAACTGGAGGATGAAGTAGGTTTGCTTTCTACAGAAATGCAGAGTGAGCCTGCGATAATGTACTGAGAGGAGAGAGAAGGGTAAATATTGAGGCTTTTGTTTGAATATGTACAGCTGGTACTCAACCAGAATGAGCTTTTTACCACCATGTGTATCTTAAGATTATTGCATTTAAGACATTTGCATGAGTGCGTTCCCCATAGCGTCAGCAGATGCAGTGTCTCATTCCACTTCTCAGGGAAGCATGGATACATTTGTAATTTGACACATTTTTCTGCACCATATCTCTGCGTTTGGAAGTAAACTTGAATCAAGCATTGACATTCAGAGAAATAAGTGCGGATGTGATGTGTGACATATAAATTGATATTTAGTAAATATCATCAAATGACAAAACTGTTAGCTTGTGTTGTGTTCCCCCAACCACACATACACAAAAACTGTACGAATTTTGTATGAATCACAAAAATGACATATTGGCTTCCAAACAGATTTTGTTATCCTCATTTATACATCAAATCACACAGGGAACACAATCACTGAACTGTGTAACCAGCAAAAAATAAACTGTCCTCAGACTTTATGTAGACCTACACTGAAAATGTGTAGCCTAGGCCAATTTACAGAGGCCCATGTGCGACATGTGAGAAATAAATATTGACTCACATTTTTTTTTTTTTTTTAATATTGATTTTATTAATATTTATTAGTAATTGAAACGTGGACTTCATTAATTCGGCTATGAGTTTCAGTTTCTTTGATTTAGCACATTGGTCACTACCAGGGCTGTCACGGTATTAGATTTTTCACAACACAGTTATTGTGGGCAAAAAAAATTAACGATATTGATATATCGCGGTATCTACAGAAAACATGGTATTTTTACTTTATTTAGTTTTTCTTTTTTACTTAACGAACATAGAGATACTGATAAACAGGACACAAATCTCTGAGAGAATGTAAATGACCATTAAATGCCCCAATCACTGTCATCTTTACCTCCGTCCATAGAGGGCGCTGTTGTCATGGAATAGCGCTGTATCTGTACATTGGTGAACTTTCTAAGTGAAGCGTTATTCTGATTAAACATTACTGGAGAAGAAACGTGAACTTTTGGGTACACGCTTAAATGTACGTTTAAAAGGTTTCTGCCTACCTCTTAGCTCCTGGCTGATGAAGAGCACAAGGTACCGTTTAATTTCAGTCTGTGTGTTAAACTTTGAGAGACTTTGAAGTGTTTACTTTGAAGTTGTGTGTGATTCCTTGTTTTCATTCATTGGTCTTTATTTGGTCATTTTATATGTTTGTTGTTTTTCTCTCTAAATTGAGATCGTCAGCTGTATCAAAATTAATTCATTGTTAACTCATTTCAAATTGCACTCTAAAAGGAGATTGTTGTCATTTATAAAATCATATCCAGTTATTCAGGTAGTACTTTGATATAAGTTTGTCATTTGTTAAAACTTTTTCGTAGTTGTTTTATCTGCATTAAATATTGTTCCCTATCTGTCATACACTCCGAGTTGTGTCCAGTGTACGACACAACGTCGCCGTTCCCTCCATCAGGGAACGAGGGTTACCATACGTAACAGAGACGATATTATTCAGGCTATCTACAGTACAGTAAGGCAAGGTTATCATTTATGCCTGTATACTGAGAATGTGATTGTTTTGTCACACTGTTAATTGTGTTGGCCAATTAGATTGCAAATGTGTTCAGTAGTCTATAGGTTTGTAATGGGGATTTGCATAATTTGCATGCAAATGTCTAATGACTGTTTGTTTGTTTCTTTTTAAATCTTTTATAAACATCAGTTCCCGAGAGTAAAGTGCATCTGTTCAGCTGAAAATGCTACAGAGAATATACTGTCAAGTTCAACAGTATGGTGAATAAATATTAACATCAAAACTGATACTTTACAATGACATCATGCAGTAAACATGCTGCTAATTCAGTTTTAATGTGTGCCTAGAACAGCCGCAGATGAGGCATTAAGTGCATGGCACTGCGACCAACTTAACATTGTACAGAGTTTAATGTAGCAATGTGGTCAGTTTTTCTAGATCAGTTTTAATCGCGTAATAGATTTGAACAAAGAAATTGCGTGCTACGCATAGGCCGTATTGGCCATGACTTAAGTTTTTCAAATGTAGGCTATCATATACGTGCACACACAGGTTTTTCTTACCATCTTTTGGGGGTATCCTGCTTTTAGACTAGTCGACTAGTTGGATACAAAACTTTTGTTTAAACGACTATCAAATAAGTCGTTGCGCATATCCCTAATAGGAATACTACAGTTCTAGCATTGCTGAGCAATGCGGACAACCCTCTCTTTGTGCCGCCGGTGTTCATTTCTCAAATGGTTGTATTTACTGTCATGTCCTTGTGGCGGCGATACACTTGGTGGTAAAAGGCATTTTTGGTTGACTACCTTCTTAGCTTGCATTATAAAAGAAAAAAAAAACACTAAACTGTATGATTTCTTACGATAAGAGATCCCCAGTAAGGAATACCACTATAGACAAAGATGGATTCTGCATAAACTGTGGACACAATGCCGAGCAGGAAAGTCATCAGACCAATCATTATCTGGACAGTCTGTGTAGGACAAGAAAAATGTACATTCTGAATAGTATAAGAGAGTAAAACAGTATCAAATGTACAAAACACATTTTTGGCAGCCGTAGTTACAGATTTTTTATTGTATCAGGAAAAAAAAATCTACAAGTGTGCAATTTTCATTATATGAATTCACATACTGATTTGCATATGTGCAAAATTTGTCCATTATTTCACACTTTTTTTTGATAGTTTGCTTCTAAAACATTGTAAATGTTACAATTTTACTCTCTAAAACAGTGGTTCTCAATCCTGGTCCTGGGGGTCCACTGCTCTGCACATTTTGCATGTCTTCCTTATTTAACGCACCTGATTGAGATCATCAGCTCATTAGTTCAGTTCATGGATCTCTCTCCTCAATCTCAATCAGATGTGTGCAAAATGTGCAGAGCAGTGGACCCCCAGGACCAGGATTGAGAACCACTGCTCTAAATGATAAACCTTATCTTTCTTGTGTGCCTTAACTGCATTTACCAAGATAGAGAGTCAAACTCTTCAATAGAAATTGTGTATGCTTTGTTAATGAGTGTGCTCCTTCCTCTTTAGAATTTATTCATGTACTTTTCTTACCTCTCACTAACAGGCACAAAAAAAAAAAAAAAATGTTATGTGGGTTAACAAGAAATTTCTCACCCCAAGTGCCTTTGGTTGACCTTTTAGAAATCCCTGAAGTCCATAAAGAGGTGAAAGTCCTGCTACCTGTTGTACATGAACAGGCGCAGGAGCATTTGTCACAGTCCCAGCTGATGTTGTTTGTACTGGTGATTGCAGCTGGATGACAAAAGAATTCATGGGTACGGCAGTCGACATTCTCATTTCAGGATCTGAATTTGACCTGTACAAAATCATAGTAAATCAAAACATGTAAAAGGGCATGATTATTAAGTAGATTTTCTATGTTAACAACAACAAAAAAAAGATAACGTATTAAAACGTATTAAACTTGTTAAAATAGTATTTATGCTCATGAATGTGGTCTTCATATTTTTCAAACACTTGAATGCAGAATGCATTTATGCCATAGTAGTTATGACCATTGGATGAATTACTGTTATCAACTAGAACAACTTTATTAAACACTGAAAACAGGAAATATACTTTATAACAAACAGCTCATGTTTAAACTGATCTACATCATTTACATTTAAGGCATTTAGCAGATGCTCTATTCCAAAGTCACTTATACAAGTGCCCTACTAGCTATCATAGATCCACTTATCAAATAACGGAAATCGGTTAATTACTAACATTTTTAGTTTTAGTTACATACATACATACTTGTATAAAGGTATTCCGATTTAGTGTAAGTATATATTTACTGTTTTACCAGGGGGAAAAAGATCCTCTCTTCAGCTGTTTGTTCTTCCGCTTTGCTCTGAAGTTCTGTTTACTCTTCTGAGAGAAGCCAATGCAAATTCCATGTCACATGTGTAATTGTTGATACTTTTCCCCAGAATTAAATGGGAAGTAGGTGGAGCTTAGGTGGCCATTTCATGAGATAATATATTTAAAAAACAAAAACAAAACCAGACAAACAAACTAAAAAATTGTGAAACCAGGTAACGCTCTTTAGTTGATAGATTAAACCCTTTTGCAAGATAGAAGTGTGATAAATCTAAAATCATTTGTATTAATGATTTCCCCTTGTCAAATTAATTAATTATTAATTAATCAAAATGAAAAAAAAAATTACACTTCAGTGGTTTGATACAGCTTAAAAAACAAACAAACAAACCAAAAATAAATAAATAAGTAAATAATTTTCTTTTTTTTTTTCATAGCTGTTAGTATAAGCAGGCACAGACTATGACTATTGGGGTTCTTGTTTTCAAATAGTTTTGATGATTGATTTGCTGTTGTGGACTCTGCTGAGCATTTCCTTGTTTACCATAGCCTTGTTTATTGCCTTTGTCATAGTCTTGTTTCTTTGCCATCATCTTTGCCTTGTTTCATTGCCTTGTTTATTTTTTATGACTTTGGACTGTTCTCTTGGATTTTGATCTTGGACTGTGGCTGTGTTTTGCTGCCTGCCCTGATCATTGCCCGTTTCTGGATTACGCTTTTGTCTTCCCCTTGGATATTACTGTTTGCTGGTATTTTGACCCTGCCTGTTTTGACCATGTTGTGTTTAATAAAGCTCACACTTGGACCTATCATCGTTGTCATGTCAAGGCCTGTTACAGAATACTTCTCCTACCACAGATCCAGTAGCTTTACCCAAAAACTAGACCATCATGGATCCAGCATCACGCCTAGTTCACCTCCATCAAGGTGACCTGCTCATAGAGGATTACGTGGCTGAGTTCTGTGAACTCCACTACCAGGTAGACCTCAATGAAATTTTCTTGAAATACGTTTTTTGTTTTGGTTTGGATAAAAACTAATCACGTTTAATACCACACAATACCCCTCAATATATTGACTTTGCACTCTGAGCACTCCCAAGCCAGGGCCTGCTCATATCATGTCTCCCAAAAGAGAACCTACACACGTCATGTCTGTCAAGTCAAATTCTGTTCAAGACATGTCTGCCAAAGCAGGGCCTGTCCACAAAATGGCTGTCACTCAAGAAACTGTTTACAAAATGGCTACCAATCTAGAGACTGTTCATAAAATGGCTGCCAACCCGAAGACTTTTCACAGGATGACTGCCCCGCCTGAGCCTCGCAATGCCAAGACCGTCCTATCAGAATCTTGTCTTGTCATGGCTGCCATTCCAGAGTCAAGTCAAATCACAGCTGATCTTCTTGAGTGTCGTCACATATCAGCTGATCCTCTAGAGTATTGTCAAGTCTCTGCTGATCTTCCAGAGCCCTGTCACATTTGAACCGATCGTTACATCTCACCTGATCTTCTAGAGCCACATCATGTCACAGCTACCGTTCCAGAGTCTTGTCATGTCACAGCTACCATCCCAACCCCACGTCACAACTACCAATCCAGAGCCACTTTCCATCACGGCAAATTTTCAAGAGTATTGTCCCATTGCACCACTCCTTGCAGAGCCTCTTTAAGCCACGGCCCTCACGCCAGAGCCTCGCTGATCCACAGATCTAACGCAAAATTTATTCTCCATTGTAGATGCAAGTATAAGGGTGTGTGGTTCTGAAAAGTATACATACAAGAATAGTACATAACAGTGCACAAATTATTACAATAAACATTCATAACCATATTAGGAAGTTACATTTCTAGGATCAACTGTAGTCACTATATAATTACAATAATTACAATAATCAACATTATATACAGCCTTGCTCGGACCAGGACTCAAACCCTTGGTCGTAACGTCATTAGCTCCATTCCGGCGGCCTTATGTAAACAACATGATGCCACAATTTTAGAACATGATCCTGACGGCATTTATCTATACTTGTGCAATTACAGTAAGCGTACAATGTTTCTAATAAACGTTTAAACTGCTGTTCAAACTAATCAATCACATTAACTCACACAGGAAAAATGGCGATTGTTAGAATTGCGATCGTGGTACATAAGCATACAGTACTCCCGTTAATATCTGCAGTCCATGACTTTCTTCAGCAGCAACAATATACAGTATATTAACAACATTTGAACGTTTAACCTTACTTCTAGCTGCATGCACGGGAAATAAACCTTGTGGAGAACACTCATATAGCTCTGCACTGAACTCTGATTCAACACACTTCTTTTTCTGTCTAACGGAACTGCTTACAGGTGATGCTAAGCTGTGCTGATTGGTAGTTTGAGCTGTCAATTAAAAAGCCCACCAATGACTTTCACTGTCCATTATTAGTTACCGTCCTTCATAACACTCGCCATGTCTCATCTGATCTGCCAGAGTCTCGCCATGTCTCGCCTGATCTCCCAGAGCCACGTCATGTTGCGTTTATCCTTCCACAATCCTCCACAGTCCTGTCTGTCATAAGACTCTCTCCAGTGGTGGCGGCTGATGCTGCAGAACCTCCTGAGGTAGCAACGCCCACTTCTGTTTCCCCAGAGGCAATGATGCCCACTGCAGTTTCTCCAGATGTGGCGGTGCAAGTTGCAGAATCTCCGGAGGCAGCAGTTTTCGCGTTAGCTCCTTGCGTGGTGGTGGCACCCTGCAATCCACTCTCACCCAGTCAGGAACTCTGTATCTTGCCTGTCAAGGAGACTGTTAATAAACTCTTGTCCTGTCCCAAACTGGCCACGGAAGCCATTCATGAACTTATGTTGTCCCATGTCACTACCAAGGAAACCATGTATGAACTCTGTCCAGCCCTGAACCAGGTACGAAGGCTGTCAGTGAACCCTTGTCTTTCCTGTTACGGCCAAAGAGGCCACCTATGTACTGTCTGCTCCAGCCATGGAGGCAGTTCATGAACTCACAGCCTACCCTGTCATGGCTAAGGAGGCCATTCATGAGCTCTCTGCCTGTCCTGTCATGGCCATGGAGGCCGTTCGTGAACTCACAGTCTGCCCTGTCATGGCCAATGAGGTCGTTCATGAACTCTCTACCTGTCCTGTCACGGCCAAGAAGGCCAGTCCCGAACCCTCTGTTTGTCCAGCCACGGTCAAAAGAGCTGCCCCTGAACTCTCTGCTCACCCTGTTATGACCGCTGAGGCCACTGTTAACCTCTCTGTGCTATCTGTTCCAGTCCCACCTGATCCGCCCTGGAGATCACCTGCCTAGTTAGCCTCACATTGGTGGTCATCTGCTCCGCTGTGGGTATCTTTGCTCCTGTCTGCTCTGTTGTGCTGGTCACCTGCTCCACCTTGACTTCCTGCTCTACCAGCTCCACCCTGGATTACTGCTCTGCTGAGGTGGCTACCCGCGCTGCCTGCTCCACCATGGCTCCATCCTCCTCTGAATCTGGCGTAGTGTTCTCCTGCTCCATTGTTCCACAGTCTGCCTCTGATGCAGGGGTTCTGTAATGCCATGCCAGTAGAGGCAGCCCTTGCCTAATACTGACTGTTCCCTCTGCTTTCTCTATGGTGACTTCCTGTTTGTCAGCCATATAATGAGGGCCACGCCAAACAAACCTTTGCGAAGTCTTGTACCCAAAGTTAATGGACATTTCTGAGTGTATTCTATTTTTATCTTGTCTTGTTTTTGTCTTGCCTTGTCTTGCCTTTGTTTTTGGACCTTGGACTCTTTTGTAGTTTTGCTGTTGCGGAATCTACTAAGCATAGACTTGTTTTATTGCCTTTGTCATAGTCTTGTTTCTTTGCCTTGTTTATTTTTTTGTTACTTTGGACTGCTCTCTTGGATTTTGACCTTGGACTGTTCCCTTGTTTTTCATGGATGTTTTGCTGCCTGCCCTGAGCATTGCCTGACTGTGGATTACGCTTTTATACGCTTTTATTACGCTATTATATTACTGTTGTCATGAAACCTGTCCGGTCTGCTGCCTGCCTTGGGACTCTTGCTTGTTTATCGGATTACCTTTTGCCTAGCCCCCTGGATTACGTTTGCCATTGATCGACCCTTGCATGTGTCACGGATTACTCTTGTGTCCTGTCCTAATATACCTGTTTGCTGATATTTGATCCTGCCTGCTGTTTTGACCCTGTCTCATGTCAAGAAAAGCTTTGCATATGAATCCACCCGTTTCAGGCATCTTTCACTCCATTACAACTGTTTCCTGGTATTTTAACCCTGCTTGTTCTGACCACATTGTGTTTAATAAGCTCGCATATCATCATCATCGTTGTCACAGCTTTGCATATGAATCCACCCGGTTCAGGCATCTTTCACTCCATTACAATTGTTTCCTGGTATTTTAACCCTGCTTGTTCTGTCCACATTGTGTTTAATAAGCTCGCACTTCATCATCATCGTTGTCACAGCTTTGCATATGAATCCACCCGGTTCAGGCATCTTTCACTCCATTACAACTGTTTCCAGGTATTTTAACCCTGCTTGTTCTGACCACATTGTGTTTAATAAGCTCGCACTTCATCATCATCGTTGTCCTGTTACAATGTCACCCAGCTAAACCTCTTTTGTACTTTTAACCCTCTGGGGTCCGAGGTGATTTTGGGACCCTTTAGATGTTATGACATGCCCTGACATTTGTGCTTATTTCAGCTACTTATAACATACTACTGGCCATCATGTAATTTTTTTGTATTTAGCGCAAACTGTGCTACAATAATATGTAAGTTAGATGGATATACATGTTTGCATTTTTTAGAGAAAAAAAAAGATTATGCGTGGTTAGTAAGTTTTGGGAAAATAAATGTAGCTGAAATAAGGCCATAAAACTCCTACTGAATAGTCCTGAACAAGGCTTTTGAGTAATCACTCTTGTTGGCTAGAATTTTTACTTCAAAATGATGTGAAAATTATCCTGCTTACTCTTTCACAGAAAACAATATATTGATGTAAATTTTCTAAGACATGTTTTGTGATAGAAAGGGAATATGCAAGGGAGTGACAATGGCCATGAATATTTAGTGATTCACAGCTGAGAGAAAAAAGGCCGTCCCCTAATGGCCCATCAGTGTGACTGTCACTATGAGGCAGGTAACAAAGAATGTGAGGAGAGTTAGATAATGGGGGTTTGTGGTCATTTGCATTTTATTTACAACACAGTATAATCAAAACATACAAAGAGTTCAGATGCAAAAGCAGCTAAAAGCCATCTTGGTCAAAAATGAGATAATGATACTGAGTGAATGCTCCTGACACATAGTATATGTCCATCAAATACTTTTACTTCAAAATCGCTAAATTCCAGCCTCAGCCCAATCAGAAGTACTAGTACTTAGATAGAAACTTATACAAAGTAGCCAGTGTCATTCCTGTTCAGCAGGTGAAAATAGTAAACCATACCTGATATTTAAATATTTGCGGCATCTTTCCATGAATTTAAAAAAAAAAAAAAACAACATAATCAGTAGTTACAGAGCTTATTTTACCATAGAGTATCAGTGTAGCTGAACATCTGATGTTGGTACAGCACTCTCAGAAGAAAACAGTTTGAAGAGACTCGGGTGAAAATCAGCAAGATTCATCCGTGATGCTCAAACAACAAAAACAAAAAACATCTCTGAGCATGTTAATATCAGAAGCATCTGTATAATGATTTTGTAGTCAGACTCACACATGCTTTGTACTATTGTAAAAATGACATTTTATATCTGAGAAACTAATTAATGTTTAGCATGTTATAAACCTCTATTTGCAAACAGAGTATCATTATTAACAAACATGATCTAGACATTCTTAGACTCGCAGCTTTCATCATGTTACAGTGAACACTCATGTTACTTTGAAATCGTATTTTGTTTTATATTATATAGAGCACGAAAACGTCATTGCGTCGTAAGAAATTTAGATACAGTGAATTACAATGAATGCTTTTCAGAATGTTTCAGTCAATTTGAAACATTTTAGCCAGGAATCAGTTTGGAAAAAACCCAGCTAGTAAATGTGTTCAAGTTTATGTCAGAATAACACGTTAACTAATGCAAAAAAGAAACAATACTTACTCATCAGACTGATCTCTTCCACTGGATCAGCCGCTGGTTGCATTGTGTACTCATCTGAGGTGAATTCTGTATAAGGGATACTGGTCGATTTAGCTCAAAGGGAATCATTTAAGGTTTTATAGGGAATTTGAACAGAATCTCAGTGGTGGATCAATGAATCATTGAGCGAGCCGTGTAACATCAACTCATCAACATCAACGGTAACAAGGTCGGCAGCTTAAGACATTAATTTATAAGCACAAAACACAAGATGCTTCTCTTTTCAGTATTTATGAATTTATTGCATAAGCCTAAGACATATACACTAATCTAACACAGACACGCATTCACACATTCATACACATTGCAGAAAGAGAGAAAATGAGGAAAGAAAGAGTTTAGAAGAGTGAAAATATGACATCCCACACTGTAAAAAAAAATCCTTTAAAAAAAACGGTAAAAAGATTCCAGAGATGTTCCGTTAAATTACAGAAAATCACCATTTCTCAAAATTACAAGCAAAAACTGTAAAAATACAGAATAAACTTTATGGTCAAAACTCATTAAATTACAGTATATTATCGTTTATAATATACAAAAATTATGTTAAATTACATAGAAAAACAATCAACTTTCAGGTTAATTGCCATAAATTTTAGTTATTTTATAGAACTGATCTGTCCATCTACAGTAATTTACTTTTAAACTACCGTTTTTCCATGTACAATAACTAAGAAATAATTTATAAAAACGCAGTAAACACATATTTTTTAAAGGATTAATCCTTCTTTTTACAGAAAAATTAAAAGGTATTTAGAAGTTATTTTATGTCTACCTGGAATCATTTTGTTAAAATACAGATATTATTAACTACAATAATCAAGAAATGTTGCATAAAAATGTTGTAAATTCTTAATACAAAGACAATGTCTGTAGACATACATTTTAATCATTCATTTTCCAGAAATATTACAGTTTAAAATGTTTGGACAGTAGAGAAAACAGCACAGTACTTAGAAATACATAAAAACAACAGCAACATTTTCAGCCAATTTCTGTAAAATTAACAACATATTCTACAGTCACAGTATTAATCATTGTACAGAAGCACTGCATGTCAAGTTAAATGAATGATAAAATTATAGGAAACACGTTTAGTACATAATTTAGAACACGCAAAAATACCTGCATACAAGAGACAACTGCTGTATACCTGTATACATTTAAAATGACATTTTATTCAAAGCAACATACAAAGTCCCAGTTAGTCTAACACAGCAGTCAGACATAGCAGTTTTTTAATAAACAGAAAGTGTTAGTATTAAAGGGATAGTTTCTGTGTATATGACTTTCTTCTTTCAGACGAACACAGAGTTATATCAACAAACACCCTGGCTCTTCCAGGCTTTATAATGACAGTAAATGGCTGCCATGAGTTTGAAGCTCAAAAGTGCATCCATCCTTCATAAACATACTCTACATAGTTCCAGGGGGTTAATAAAGCCCTTCTGAAGCAAAGCATATTTTACACTTTTTAAAAAAAAAAAAAAACTTGCTTCCGCAAAATGCTACAACATGGCATGCTAAGCTACAATCCTACATCATGCAAGTTATGTTTAAGTTGACTTTGTATGGCTGTTTGACCTGAACATTAGTTATTTTACTTTATAAGGTGTAAAATATGCTTCGCTTCAGAAGGCCTTTATTAATCCACCAGAGCCATGTTGAGTATGTTTATGATGGATGGATGCTTTTTTTTGAGCTTCAAACTCATAGCAGCCATTCACTGCCAATTTAAAGCCTAAAAGAGCCAGGATGTTGTGTTGGTCTGAAAGAAGAAAGTTATGTACACATACAATGGATTGAGGGTGAGTAAATCATAGGCTCGTTTTGATTTTTGGGTGAACTATCCCTTTAATTGGTCAAGAGTTCATGAAAAACAAAAAAAAATAATTTTTTAGCCATTTCTTGAAAATGGGCAGAGTTCGGCAGTTTATTACAACAGCAACAAACAGTCAAAGTAAAGGTCTGTGAAAGTGAATTTGTACCTCTTTGGGATGTGACATGAACGGCTACTGGCAACCAGTGCAAAGTGATGATTTGTGTGACGTCACTCTCTTCAACTCATTAAAGACCGCACTCAGTGCCATATGCTGGATTAGTTGCAGAGTCTTTGTAGGACATCCTGGAAGGTCTGCTAAGAGAGCAGTACAGGAGTCCCGTTTAGAGAAAATAAGAGCTTGGACAAGGAGTTCTGTTGCATGCCCCATAAGGGCAAATCTGCAGGATCGGGCCACTGCAATGTGGTCAGTGAAGTTCATACGTGTCCACTGTAACACCAAGGTTGGGATGGCTGAAAACATGAGCAGTTCTGTCTTGGCAAGGTTGAGTTGATGGTCATTCAACATTCAGCAAGGCATTTCTGTTCAGGAGGCAGAGATGCGAGCAGTAACCATCAGAAAATCCAGCTGGAATGAAAGGGAGAGATGTGTGTCACTACAACAGCAGTAATATGAAAAGCCATTTTCTGAATGACAGACCCAATTATTTTTAACTCTAGGCCCAAATGACATGTTTTAATGGTCCTAGTTAATCCAAAAATTAATGTAAACATTCAAAAATGTTCAATATCAATAACGATACCTTGATTTCAATACTGGTTCCTGAATTTTAAAGCCCTTGATGCCTTGCCACAGCCAATGACCAGGACTTGATTTGGGCACATAAAGCATTCTGACATTTAATACTTCAAACAAGACATTTTTTGATACTCAATAGTTTTGAGGCAATTTGGTGAGTGCCCAAAAAGTATCAAAAAACGATACCCAGCCCTACCCAAAGTTGAAAATTATCTTGTTTTACTCACCCCCATGCATTCCAAGATGTCTTCTGCAAATCACTTTTGGAGTCCAAGATCTGTTGAGGCATAAAATGCATCTAAGTGGGTATACCAACAATCTGATTATTCAAAAATGTAATGTAGAAAGCATAAAGGTAATCCATACGGATCCAGATAATGAAACAAAGCACTAGGGTTTAACTATAAACTTTTGCTTCTGCATAAAATGACAATGATTGTCAAACAATCTTTTCATACAGCCATTTTACACTGATTTTAATTACACTGATGGTAAATTTATTCACCCCTTACCACACAGAAACTGAAAATAATACATAAAGAAACAAACAAACAAACAAATAAACAAACAGCTGATTATTCTTCCAGAAACGAACAGTAGCTGAGATGAATTATCAAGCTTTGTTTACGGCGATGTGGGCACGCACATTGCACGTGGCTATTTATCAAATCAAAAGCGAAAGTAGCTCATGGGCGCGATCAAACTAAAAATAATTAGCTCTGAGGGCACAACTGTACATAGCGTTGGTTTCATACGGATTACTTTATCACAGAATATTTGAAGAGTTCAGATGCAAAAGCCTCTAAATCCATCTGACGTATTTCTTTAAAATTAGCATTTCTTTCTGGCTACTTTGTATAGGTGTCTATGTAAGTACTAGTACTTCTGATTGGGCTGAGGCTGGATTTTAGCAAGTTTGAAGTAAAAGTACTTGATGGACATATACTATGTGTCAGGAGCATTCACTCAGTATCATTATCTCATTTTTGACCAAGATGGCTTTTATCTGGTTTTGCATCTGAACTCTTCATTTGTTTTTGATAAGACTTTATTTAAAAGTAGAGATATCAAGTTTTGTATAGATATCTCTCCTGTCGGTGTGCCTAGTATTCACTGAGTTTAGGTTCATTTTAGTGGCGCATTTCTAAAAGCAGTTTGCGGAGACAATGAAGACTGAGAAAGCACCCTGTTTGTTTTCTTTATTTTACAGAAGCTCTAAGTACACGAATAAAAGTATACTCTTAGTGGTTTTGAATGATGTATAACACTTATTTGTGTGACCAAAATCGACAGAGTATTTTTTTGTGTCTTTCGCACCGATCTTAAAGAAAGTGAGCTGGTATTGCCAGTGTGACCGTTGACCCCAAGGAGTTAAAGTCCTGGTCTGTGATGCCAGGCATGAGATGGAACTCTCGGTTTCAACCAGTGCTGAAGGGGCCGCATTCAAACACAGGGTTCACAACTGTGTTTATCACAAAGACATTGAACCGAATGGGGTGCTTGGAGACAAAATTGAGGTAGTTTGGGGGCTGTTCCAGCTCCAGCGAGACTTGGGAGCTGACTGAGCAGCTGAGGGTGCAGGCTTTGCGGGCTGCTGAGTCGGCACTGGTTTGGGGCGACTGGAATCAGCAGATGAGCTGGAGCACTTTGGCAGGAAGTGGCGTATAGCTTGGGACGACTTCTGTGATGCAGTGAAGCGCTTAGCGAAACCCTCAACTGCAGGTCCAAACAGGCCAGTAGGGGAGACCGGAGAGTCGAGGAAGGGGACTTTATCTGCATCCTTGATCTCTGTGAGGGTCAGCCAAAAGTGGCGTTCAGGCACCACTAGACTGGCCATGGACCTGCCAATCGATTGAGCCGTCATCTTGGTGGTGCGTAACACCAGGTCGGTCGCGCTGCACAGGTCCTTGAACGCTGCGATGGGCCGGACCCATTCATGCCTCTAAGGAGTTTGGCCTGGTAAACCTGTAGAACCGCTATAGAGTGAAGCGGCGAATCTGCCTGTCTAGTCGATGAATAGGCTCGTCCAGCGAGGGCTGAAGTTGTCCTACATGGCTTAGACGGGTGGGTGGCCATCGCCTTCGTGAGACCAGATCAGTCGCAGCTGCAGAGGGACACTGGTCTGGGTGAGAGAAAAGCACGGGGGAATCCCCTTTAGGCAGCAAGAGTGAGGCACGCAGGGTCTCAGCCAGCATGAGCTCACTTGGCACCGAGCGCCAAGCTCCTCTGCCCCGCTGCTTTTTCCTCACAGGCTTCTGTGAAGAATCTGAAGATCCTGAAAGTCTCCTAAAGATCTTCCAAGAATCTGTAGATCCTACGGCAAAATGCCTGCATATATAGCTAGATTCTCTGCCCTCTTTGGCGAATTCTGGCAGGCTTCGCCACCGAGCCATGGTTCGTCTTTATCCACTGCACGAACCAACGGCTGTGCAGTTACACTGCGTTATTGAAAAAGGCTTCAGTCTTGGAGAAAAAGGAGTTTTTCCCCATAGCATCTTAAGCAGACGCAGTACGTGTGAAGTATCGACAGGGAAACATAGGATATACAGCGAAATATGAAAGAAAGCATTGAAAATGTTCCATGCTTAGCATCATTATAAACAGATATGCTATGGTAGCATAACACTTGTTAGCAGACATTTCAGATAATTAAGGAAAGATACCATCACAGAGATATAAATATTAACAAATGTATTTAAAAGTAGACTGTGGGTAATGTTACTTAACCAGTCTGACACAGTTGTCAAACTTTTTTGGTATAACTGACAGGAAATGGAGAGAAATGTCGGACGCATCATCTTCTCTCCAGCAGCTGATGTCTGCGCGGTTGCCATGGTAACTCTCAACCTCCACCAGTACTATTCACAACAATGGACCCTTTTCACAAGACTGTGATGATGCATTTTAATGGGCATCATCATCATAAATCCTTGACATTTTTTTCATTTCTTTAATTAAAAAAAAAAATGTATGTAAATTAATAACACTATACTTTGTATTATATCACTTTTTCATCAAGTTACAAAAAAACAAGTTAACACTAATGCAAAGGTGTTTCTAATGCCGCGTCTATAGGAGAGCCAGTAAGTTTAACATTGTTCTCTCTTTTGAATGCCGATATCAATCTCTCTTGATTATGAGGACTTCCGCTATGAGAAAGCCGGAAATGTGAGAAAGGTCCATAATACAAAAAAGGTTTTAGTGTCTTTCTAGAGTTCAAGTACTTTATTTGATACATTTACAAACCTATTTATTTGTTATAAATTGTAAGACTCACCTCAAAAAGACAAAAACAGACACAGCTGAAGTAGCTAAAAAGAAGTGCTTCAGACAAATGCGCTGTCCTGATTCAGTTTCTGTGGTAGAAGAGATGGTTTAGCCCGGACTGTGTCATTATTTCAACGTTATCTTCATAACTCGTTAGGAAATAAAAAGTTTCACAACTCAGAAAAGTGTATTTTCCTTTCTTGTAAACATTCTGTGCGCGTAGAGTGTCAGTTGTGGAGGCGCGCGCTGTATGTCACGTGACTCGCATTGCTATATATATTAAGCTTTTTTAATCACTTTATTAAACCTTTAAATAACAAACAGGTATTGTCATCTTTTCATTGTTAAACACATTAACAATAAATCCAAGCAGCATATATAATAAACAAAATAATACTAATATAAATAAAAATAAACATTAAAACGATAATTAAAGCTAATTATAACACGTTTTTAAATGTTTTATGGATTGAAATAAAATTCTAAAATTATTTTTAAATGACATAAAACAAGGAGAAACTTTGACAAATCTACATTTTTGTATATATAAAACAACATCAACATATTGCACAGAAATTCAATCTTTTTGTTTTGCACTATATATTAAGCAATCGTCCATATTCTGACGTAGTGAAAAGAACATTTTATCTCAAAAGAACTTTCAATCTTGTGTCTGACGTTTAACAACATAGCAAATTCTGGTAATCAGAGCATATAAAGAATGTGTAAATGATGGTCATGAAATTAAATGCATGCGACTTTGCAGTTACGTTACCAGTAAGTGAAGTTACCTACTGACAATGTTGTGAGTTGGTAATTTCATGGTAATAAAATTATGGGCATGCAACATTGTAGTTACATTGGCAATTGGTAAGTCATGAAATTACCAAAAATTACCAATACATTAGGGTTTGCACTGTAAAAAATGTGAAATCTACAGTAATTTACTGTGTAATTACTGTATACTAGTTCACAGTAGAATATCATAGATTCAGTCAAAATTGCAATAATGCAATAAGTACTGCGAGCGTCACAGTAACCAATGTCTTGTAGAAAATCACAAAAACATCCAATGTATTGTAGAAAACACAATAACAAGATAAAGTTTGTCAAGACAAACTTTGAAGTTGGCTTGAGAAAGCTAAAACAGGAAGTGAGAAAAAAAAAGTTTTGAAAGCTAGAAGTTTTAGGCTAGATAGATAGCACGTTGCTAGCATGTTTCTAGCATGATTAGCATGTCACTAACATGTTTCTAGCATGATTAACAAGATACTAGCATGTCACTAGCATGATTAGCATGTTCCTAGCATGATTAGTAAGTTACTAGACTTTTTCTAACACGAATAGCATGTCGCTACCATGTTTTAACATAATTAGCAAGTTAACAGCATGTTTCTAGCATGATTAGTAAGCTATTACCACGATTAGCAAAAAAACAGTTGCACTTGCTAATTAGTGAGTGTTACTTTACAGTTACATTGTTGCTACTGTAAATGAAAACAGTGAAAATATGGTTATTTCTTCTGCAGTTAAGTTATTTTAATTGCTGCTAGTTAATTACTGTGAATCCCACAGTCAGTTTCTTACAGTGTATTTAAAATGTAAAATTTTAATTCAATGAGGAGATATTATCCCAGCTAACAAAAAAAGGTCGCCACAACGTCCCCTGAATGGCATCTGCGAACGTCCCCTGGACGTCATTGTGTAGGGTTCTTTAGACATCATGAGGACGTCGCGAGTTTGTTCGCGGGACGTACCGGGGACGTTAATGAAACATTGTGGGGACCTATAGCGAATGTTCGCTACAGGTCATTTTAACATATGTAAACATGTCATTAGTCAGATCAGACAAAATTGAACTACCCAAGGAATAAACACACAAGCAATAGTACGTTAACATTACTTTTTTTATTTGTTAAAACATGTTTTGTTTTTTGTTTTTTTTTTGGTTTGTGTGTGCGTATCTGTCTGTCGTCTGTCGGGTTTTCCAGATGTTCGGTGTTATCCAGGTCTGATTCCACCCTTATGTTCTAAACCTAAAAAAATTTAAATGAACAAAATTCAGCAATGGTTTTAAACCTTGACTTCATTTTTACATAATGACATAATATTCTATCAAACTGAATCAACTGACTACTCATTATCTGCGCGAATGCGACCTGCGTAGAATTTCCCAATTGATAGCCTACCTCTTTTGATTTTTAGGCCATTGTTCCTTTTCTATGTGCATTTATCAAAAATGCACTTCACACAAAAGCGCCAGCATATCGCTGTTTGTTCATGTAGTGTTGAAATTTCAATCACTGAAAACTTATGCCATATTATTTAACAATAATAATAATGTCATTATATAAAAGCATTATATAAACTTATTAAAAAAAAACCTGACTCGAAGCACACACAGATCGCTTAGACAACACACAGCGAATGTTACAAAGCGGACCAAATGTGGACCTGATAGGACGTTCGCAACATCCGTTTGCTAGGATATGGGTGCCTCAGTGTGTGTTTTTACCATATATACCATATGGAAATTCAATATTCAAGTTGAATATCTGTCGATATTGTATACGTTTAATCGTTTCAACTTTACATGCTAACGCTAGCTTCGAAAGTGTTTATATAGGCTAACGGCCAGCACCCGTACACGACGGACAGCCTCAGCAAACGTTTTAAAAGGTGAACTTTTCATAAAATGTAAGTATTACGAGATACACAGTGGTTACGGTACCTAATGTCTACAAGTATAAAAGTATAAATACCTTTTCGACCGGACAAAGTGAAAACTCAAGGCCATGTCTGAGGAAATCACCGTGACCGTTAACTGCCACTCAGCAGCTCAGCGTTGCCATGGATACATGCGCGTACCCTAAGTGACGTCACTCGATCACAAGCTTATTTGATTGGCTATTACACTACAATTTTTGTGCTGCACATATAACAGTCGTAAATGCAATAACTAAAAAAAAAGTAATTTTCCTAAATAACTTTTCTTGTCAGCTTACCAACAGCTTGGTATGTAAATATTAAAAAGTAAGAATTAATTTATTTGTCTTACCTGTGTTATTTTCCACTTTCTTTTCTATTCTTCATGGTTTTCCTTGGCTGCATTCATCACTCTTCAGGGATTCAACCTTATTTTATGTATGGGGAATACATAGGGCCTAATTGTAGACTATGTTCAATTACATTATTGAAGTGTATCTTGTTTTTGATGTTGAAATGCTGAAACAGACTCGTGATTTTAATTACATAAGTTACTTTTTCTTTTGCAAAAATGAAAGATTAATTTTACAATGAATTCAAATATATAGTTTATACTACAGTATAATAATAATAATAATAATAATAATGTAAATCTTTCCACTTTTCATTCCATTATCACAGTTAAACAAGGGATTTTGTTTAAAATCCAATATGGTTTTATTTTTTATGGTTTTATTCTTTTTTTATTTATTTGTCTTTAGTTTAATGAACTCTGTCTGCAAGGTGTCAGGTCTGATGATAAAGTCCAAGCATAGGTGACTGGTTTTTCAAGTGTTGTTAAGGAAATGGCAGAATGAGAAAACTGGTTTGGAAGAATGTCCTCCAAATGTCCACCAGCAAACGTTAAAAAGAACGTTACAAAGCGGACATACTGCGGACCTAAACGGATGTTTGCAACGTCCGGGGGACGTCCCCTGTTTGCTGGGATGCTAATGGGATGCAGACACATGCTGTTTGTTTCTGACAGTCTCAAAGGTGAAAGAACACGGAAAAGTACAGAATATGCAAATGCCGAGGTTGATTTTTCCAGTGAAGCAAAAACTATATACATACAGACCCTCCATTCTCTAGCACATTCAAATGAACATGTTTCCAACATGTTGAGAGCAGATAGAATGAGAACAGATATAGAATAATCATGTAGTTTAGCTTTAGACAGAAACAACAGGGTCAGAACTGTAATCGCACATACTATTTAGGATGGATAGTATGAACTTTGGGACACAGGGACAGTTAGACTAAGATGTTAATATTGTCTTAAAGGGATAGTTCCCCCAAAGATGAAAATTTAGTCACCCGCACTGTAAAGGCTCTAACCTGTTATCATGGGCATGAGGAAAAAAAATATGCACTGCATACACACTGCAAATGGAGTTTAGTATGTGTGAACCTGGTGTATGCTGCAGTGCATTCTGAGTGCCACAAATCAATCAAATCAATTTGATAAAGTATGAGCTGAATTGACTTAGTATTTTCTTTTATTCTTACTGTTGAACATAGTCAAACCTTGGTCTCTTGGTCTCTACCTTTTAATTTAGATTCTGTTGCATGCATGTGATTCTCATTCTAAGATCACGACACCACACATACATACAGTGGGGAAAATAATGATTTGATCCTCTGCTGATTTTGTACATTTGCCCACTGACAAATAAATGATCAGACCATAATATTTAATGCTAGGTTTATTTGAACAGTGACCAAAAAAAAAAAAAAAAATCCAGAAAAACGCAGAACTGGGTGAAAGTGTTGTGGTCAGATGAGACCAAAATCAAGCTCTTTGGCATCAACTCAACTTGCCGTGTTTGGAGAAGGAGGAATGCTGCCTAAGACCCCAAGTTTTTCTGCTTAGGGTGACAGGACAACTGCACCACATCAAAGGGACGATGGATGGGGCCATGTCAGGGCCAGGGCATTGAAGATGGGTCATGGATGGGTATTCCAGCATGACAGTGACCCAAAACACAAGGCCAAGGCAACAAAGGAGTGGCTCAAGAAGAAGCACATTAATGTCCTGGAGAGGCCTAGATAGTCTCCAGACCTTAATCCCATAGAAAATCTGTGGAGGGAGCTGAAGGTTTGAGTTGCCAAATGTCAGTCTCGAAACCTTGATGAATTGGAGAGGATCTGCAAAGAGGAGTGGGACAAAATCCCTCCTGAGATGTGTGCAAACCTGGTGGCCAGCTAGAAGAAATGTCTGACCTCTGTGATTGCCAACAAGGGTTTTGCCACCTAGTACTAAGTCATGTTTTGCAAAGGGGTCAAATACTTATTTCACTCATTAAAATGCAAATCAAGTTATAACTGTTTTTGAAATGCGTTTTTCTGGATTTTTTTGTTGTTATTCTTTCTCTCATTGTTCAAATAAACCTACCATTAAAATGATAGAGAACACATCTCCTAGTCAGTGGGCAAACGTACAAAATCAGCAGGGGATCAAATAATTATTTTCCCCACTGTATGTACATGTGAGGTAGTGTTGGGCGATATGCTCAATTTTCATATCGTCCTATCGTCAGCCTGTGAGATCGCCGATACACGATATTATCGTGCTAATTTATTTAATTATTTAGCTTACATTGTTTCATTAACGGAAAGTGAACCAACACCAGCATAAGGCTAAAAGCAGCCTAATGTTTTGAATATGACTTAATTTATGTTCAACATGATAACAATTTAATAGAAAAATTGTAAGTTACTAGTGCTTACATTGCATTAGTTATTCAAAAAGCAGCTACAGAAAACGAGCGAAAAACATTAACATAATGACTTGCCTAGCCTAGTCTAGTGTGAGTTTATGTACTTTAACCATAGGTGAATACAACAGTTGCATCACTGTGTGATGAATAAATCTCTTACCCCTTATTTAAGGCCGTTTCACACGTGACGCGGCGAGCGGTGGAATCGCCGTGCGACTGCTGCCTTCTCGTGTAGTGGAAATGTTTTGTGCCGTTGAGGCGGTGTTCGTCACACGGTCTCGGGGTGGATGTTGCCATAGTTACAACACTCAAGGTCAATCCTGTCATTAATTATTGTCAATATTATTTTTTTTCTGTTCGGCACGTGGAGTTGTTTTTGAAGAATTGCCTTAAAAGCATAAAAAGCAATTTTCTCCTTCATTTTCAACTGTCCGTTATATGTCCATTCAGTTAAATGTTCTATGATTGGTTGTTAATAACCTGTTCACTGATTGGTTAAAGCCGACGTGGCTGCCACTGCTGCTCACAAAAAGATAAAATATTATCTTTTTGTGATAATATATAGAGGCTCCGCCTCTGCGCCGTCAGCGAAATCGCATGTGGTTTGCTGCTTTCCACATGTCTTCCATTTAAAGTAAGTTAGACACTCACGACTGCCGCGTCCCGTGTGAAAGGGTCTTTAGTTTTCACTACAATGTCAAATCCGCGCTCAGTGCCGCTGGCAACGCTACAACGCCACTGCTTTGGTGTGTGAATTTAAGGGCAGGGCACGCCTCTGGAAGCAATGTTTACACCCTCTTTGCATTTATCTTCTTCTTTTAACGGCAGTTCGCAAACTAAACACTTTATTAGCAACTTCTAGGGCGCCATAGCACATAATGAAAGCAAGCAAAGTGTATTTACTTTTGCATGACTTGTTCAATGATATGTGATTTCAGCTCAGTAATCCACCAGTTCCGCAAACACTCGAAAACATACGTCAAAACCTTGCCTTGCCTACTTTTCACAGCAATTGGTTATCGCCCTGTATTTTTCGCTCGTGATTTGCATAGAGTTGAGGAATGTCCAACCTTTTTGACGCTCTCCGCCACTCTCAATGCTTTCTCCACACCGCTTTTAATCCCATAATATATCGCGAGAGTGTTTAAGCTCAGCTTCCACAGGAATTAATTGAAAATGCTCGCTTCGCCTGCACACGCCTGCGGTGCAAAGGGGGGGGCTTTCCCCCCAAAACAAGTTACTTTGCCTGCCTTTTCCATCCTCAAAAAAATGCATAAGAAAGCGATTGCATGCTTTTGCAAGCGTCAGAAACTGCACGCACGCTATCGGCACAACCCTAATGTGAAGTTGTGATCCAAGAATGAGTGTCGCATGCAACAACAGTTACCTCTTCACCTTCGATTCCCCACTGTAATTATAATCAGACTGAGCAAATAGTAAGCATATTTGCTGTGCTGTCCTGAGGGAATATAGGAATATAATATTGGAATATAGCCTGAACCCAGAGAACTCCTCCTATACCTAGTATGGGATGAGAATAGTTTAAGAGTGAGAAGTTGGGGTGGGGGACGGATGCCAGAAAACTGTTGGAGGACAGAGGTAAGCTAAAGTGTAGAATATTATTTGTTAAACAAATCTGAAGTTCAGGCATGTTTATCAGTACTAATCTCTATCGTCCAGCACTGCATCCTGCTTCCATGCAAATCTTATATGCTTTCACTATTTCTTATATCCCTCCAAGTTCTAACATGTATTATTTTGGACAATGTTTGAAAATTTTTCATGTTATTGCCCGCTTGATAATTTGCTAGTTGTTTTCCTCATTTGTAATTCCTTTTGGATAAAACTGTATGTTAAATGATATAAATGGTATTTTTCAAGACCGGGCCTAAGATACTCATTTGCGGGTGTCAGAGCACATTTCTGAAAACATGCACATACCGTACCAAGGTGTGCTGGCAAAATGAGTTGGAATGAGCAAATTTAATGAGGAATAAGCAAAATTGACACTGCCTCAGAGTTCAAAATTTAATCCTCATGGAGTTAATCCGACATCTCTTATTAGTGTTAATGTAACTTTTCAGAGTAAAGAACTCTACCTTGGATGTAAATACAGGGCCACTGCTGGCCAAATGGGTGCCTTGTGGTGCAGTGTTATATGCACTTATGATGTAATTGCATATTTACTCCACTAGAGGGCCACCGTGGTTTGACTGCTGGGATCTACCGGGTCAGATGTCAGAGACAGAGATGCATAAGATGGTTAGCAGCAGGAGTTGCTTGTGTTCTGTAAAATAAATGTGTTTCTGAGTTATACCTCTCTGTGTGCGCAGTCTATAATATACTCTGCACAAGAAGAAACACTACATGGTGTCAGAAGAGAGTTCTTTTACGAACTTGAGTCTGTGGTTGATGAAGAAAGTAAGCTCATCCTGACTGAAGTGAATCTGCCATAGTGAAAAATAAACATGGATCAGTTCAGATTACCACCTCCATTAGTCCTGTCAGGGAATACAGGTGAAAACTGGAGAAGATGGATACAGTGGTTCAACATTTATATTACTGCTACAGGATCAGACTCAAAAACTGAAAAGGTAAAGATGGCCATTCTACTTCATGCCTTAGGAGAGGAGGCATTAGAAGTATATAACTCACTGTCTGTTGAGCCAGAAGGGGAAAAATGAAACAATGCAAGATATAGTAATTGCACTGGAGAAGTACTGCTTACCAAGAAAGAACATTGTTTTCGAAAGGCACCAGTTCTGGGCTTACCCCATGCTTGATGCGATTACCATCGATAAGTATGTCACAGAACTAAAACAAAAGAGTAAAGACTGTGAGTTTGGCTCAACAGAATCTGACATGATAAGAGACAAGATTGTGTTCAGTATCAGTGATTAGCGTTTAAAGGAGAGGCTCTTAAAAGAAACAAACCTGACCCTTCAAAAAACAGTGAACATTTGTAGAGCAGTAGAGGCAGCAAAAACACAGATTCAAGCAGAAAAACTGTAAAACTGTTCATGCCATTAAGAAGAAGACACAAGATGCAAAACAGAACAAAAGATGTGAAAGAAAGTCATCTCAACAGCAAAAAGCAGAATCATTCATCTGCAAAAAGTGTGGAAAATCTCACCTTCCACGACAGTATCCGGCCTTTGGCGCAACATGTCATGCCTGTGGCAAATCCAACCACTTTGCCTCAGTGTGCATGCCTCAACAAAAAGACACAAAGCCTAAACACAATAGAAATGTCATGGTTGACTCATTATTCATCGGATCAGTTGAACTAAACAAGACCAGCGGTTCACTACAGAATGCATGGTACACAGATGTAGACATTGGAAATGTGACAGTGAAGTTCAAATTGGACTCTGGGGCTGAAGCCAATATAATACCTCTGAACATTTATCAATCACTGCACAAATCAGCACTGTTGCAACCGACTTCGACTATGCTTGTGGCCTATGGTGGAACAAAATTAAAGCCAGAAGGTGTGGCCAACCTTCAGTGTGTCACACCCAAAGTGCAAGTTTCCTTACCCTTTTACATCACCAGACACTCGTCCATTCCAATACTTGGTAAGAAAGCATGTGAACGGATGCAACTGCTGAAAAGAGTTGAGACTGTTGTAATCAAGCATTCTACCTCTAAAGAGGAGCTGATAGCACAACATCCAACAGTTTTTGAAGGGCTCAGTCAGTTTCCGGGTGAACATTATATTCATGTTGATCCGAAGGCTGTATGAATTCCAGTCATACATGGCTGTAGAAAAATTCCCTTAGCAGTGCTGGGCAAATTGAAGAATACACTGGATCAGCTGTTGCAAGCAGACGTTATAGCGCCAGTCACCCAGCCCACTCCTTGGGTCAACAGCCTTGGTGTCACCGAAAAAAAGAATGGGTCATTACGAGTGTGCCTGGATCTTCGTGACCTTAACCCTTTAACTGTCACTCCCATTTTTGAACACAGGCATAAAAATGCACTATCCAGACTTAAATCTTTATAATTAATGAATGAAAACATTTTGTAATAAGATTTTGATGTACATATTCCATGGTAATGCAATGTCTGATTTTAAAATGCCTTCCAAAGGATGAATTTTGAGATTTTAAGTTTTGAGCTGACATATAATTTCTTATGATATGTAAAGCATGATAGGGAAAAAGGCAATGAAGAAAGTCTTTTGTGTCAAAGGTCAGAACTCATGTTATGATGTAGATTTTTTAAGTGGCACTCTTGGCATATATTAATCTATTACTTTTCCTACATAATTTGTAACTCAAAAATATGGTAAAATATCTATTTAGGAGTCTTAGACCTTTCCAATGATGTATAGTTTGTCATGATTAGATTAGAATTTATTTGTAATATGGTGAAG
Source organism: Cirrhinus mrigala (assembly GCA_036247105.1). Taxonomy (NCBI): domain Eukaryota; kingdom Metazoa; phylum Chordata; class Actinopteri; order Cypriniformes; family Cyprinidae; genus Cirrhinus; species Cirrhinus mrigala. The sequence goes on from JAMKFB010000399.1 coordinate 293,553, forward strand.
TAAACTTAGGCGTCCCACAGGGTGGACGGTGACAGTTAAAGGGTTAAAAAAGCTGTTTTTCGTCAACACTTCTCTATTCCAACAACTGAAGATGTCCTGTGTAAGCTTGCTGGAAAGAAAATTTTCTTCATCTTCGATGAAAAGGACGGCTACTGGCAAGTCAGACTCGACACAGAATCCTCCCTACTATGCACGTTTAACACGCCATGGGGTAGATATAGATTCAAACGTCTGCTGTTTGGCGTCAAGTCTGCTAGTGAAGTTTTCCAGCAGTACAACAATGAAGTGTTCGGAGACATAGACAGTGTACACATTGTAGCCGATGATATGATTGTCGCTGCTGGCACAGAACAAGAACATGATGTCATTGTTGCTAAAATTATGGAGAGAGCGGAAAAACACAATGTGAAATTCAACCCCGACAAGATACAACTCAAGGTGAACAATGTACATTTCATGGGCCATGTGATAACTCCACAGGGTGTGAAAGCAGATGACGGCAAGATACAGGCAGTAGTAAGCATGCCAGCACCCATGGATAGACAAGCACTGCAGCACCTTTTGGGCATGATACGATATCTTGCGCCATTTATTAGAGGTGAGGCATCACTGATGGCCCCTCTTAGACAGTTGTTGAGAAAGGACATTGCATTCCTGTGGCAACCAGAACATGACAAGGCCCTGTCTGCACTCAAAACAGCACTGACCAAAACACCAGTTCTCAGGTACTATGACCCCAACACAGCACTCACCATACAAACAGACGCATCCAAAGATGGCTTAGGATCATGTCTGTTGCAGGAGGGGCAACCAATAGCATATGCGTCCAGGGCTTTAACAGATACAGAAAAGAACTATGCCCAGATTGAAAAGGAGCTACTGGCGATTGTCTTCTCGACCAAAAAGTTCCATCAGTATGTATATGGACGCAGTGTGAATGTTCAATCTGACCATAAGCCATTGGAGGCTATTTTCAAGAAGCCGCTGAGCAAAGCACCAGCGAGACTCCAACGTATGCTTTTACAGCTACAGAAATATGACCTCATAGTCCAATACATGCCTGGTAAGGACATGTTAATTGCCAATACACTGTCACGTGCTGTCACTGAAGGCCAACAAACAAGCACAGATGATCTCAGTGATGAACGGGTCGTGTATTCGCTTGAAGCAACAGAGGCTCTCAGTGAAGAAATGCTGAAGCAGCTTACAGATTCTACTGCAAAGGACAGCACACTCCAGTTGCTTGTGAAAACACAAAAGACAGGATGGCCAACACACAGAAAGAAACTTGATCCCTCAATTCATCAGTTTTGGCCTGTCAGACACACTGTCGCTGTGCAAGCTGGAATATTACTGGTATCAGGTAGAATCTTGATTCCTGAGTCAATGAGAAAAGAGATGTTGCAGAAACTACATGTCTCGCACCAAGGAATGCAGCACACAAAAGCACATGCCAGAAAATGTCTGTATTGGCCTGGAATGACCAAACACATAGAACAGATGGTTTAGATGTGTCCAACATGCCAACAGTTCCAGCCCAGGAACCAGAAAGAGCCACTCATTTCTCATGAAATACCAGAGCTTCCCTGGTTGAAAATAGCCGCTGACATCTTTGAAATCAGAGGTCAGTCATTTCTTTTGATTGTCGATTACATGTCAAAGTTTCCTGAGGTGATGAATATCAAAGACAAGACAGCACGCACGGTAATTTAAAAGATGAAAACAGTGTATGCAAGGCATGGCATTCCAAAAGACCTGGTGTGCGATCACGTACCTTTCGCCAGCTATGAAATGAAGAAATTTGCTGTGGAGTGGGGCATCAAGGTGACACACTCAAGTCCAGCCTATCCTCAATCCAACGGGTTGGCGGAAAGAACAATCAAAACTGTCAAACAGGTCCTGAAAAAAGCGGAACAATCAAGAGTGGATCATCACCTTGCTCTTCTCTCGTTAAAAAATACTCCTATCACTGGTACATCCTATTCACCGGCTCAGGTTCTGATGGGAAGAGTTCTAAGGAGCACCTTACCAGTGTCCAGTGAAGTCCTGCGACCAACTACTCCCAAAGGTGTTCATCAGGCACTCCAAACCCTGCAAAAGAAGCAAGCGTGCCACTACAATGTAGAAGCAAAATCCCTGTCAGAACTAAATGTAGGAAATACTGTACACATTGAAACAGACAGAGGGTGGCAGCCAGGTCTCATTGTTTCAAAAAGAGATGAGCCAAGGTCATACAATGTTGTCAATAAAGCAGGACGACAGTTTTGCCGCAACAGACGCCGCCTGAGGAAAACAAATCACAAGTACAGAGAAACATTTGATCTTGTGGATGAGACCTATGATGATACACACTCTCACATCCCAGGGGCACAAGAAGTGACAAATCGGTCTGTAGAGTGTGTCCCAGATCGACCTTTACATAACAGCAGTACCACAGCCACCAGGAGTGGTCGGGTTGTGAAAGTTCCTGTGAGGTTCCAGGACTACTGTATGAACTGACTATATATTTGCCTAGTAACTAAGGTTAGGCATGCTTAAACTTAGGACTGCTTATTTGACACAGTGTTTGCTATAAATAAGAAAGAAAATGGCCCTGTTACGTGGACTTTAAGATCTGTGTTCGGTGTTCATATATCTTGTTTATAGCTTGTATTGTTTTCTGTGAAAAGAGGGGGATGTGGTGCAGTGTTATATGCACTTATGATGTAATTGCATATTTACTCCACTAGAGGGCCACCATGGTTTGACTGCTGGGTTCTACCAGGTCAGATGTCAGAGACTGAGATGCACAAGATGGTTAGCAGCAGGAGCTGCTTGTGTTCTGTAAAATAAATGTGTTTCTGAGTTATACCTCTCCGTGTGTGCAGTCTATAATATACTCTGCACAAGAAGAAACACTACACTTATGACTGAATGTTTTGGATCTGCAATCATAGACACTGCATGCACTTGAACTGTGTGTGGTCAAGAATGGCTAAATCACTACATCAGTGAGCTAAATCAAAAGGAGACAACAGATTTGAGGAAGACTGAAACACACAGCCATAGACTGTTTAGGTTTGGAGATGGGAAAGTGGTCCACTCCAACAGAAAATTGAAAATTACTGAAACATTGGACTGATCAAATGTAAAGTCAAGGCTGAAGTTGTCCCAGCTAACATCCCATTGCTCTTAAGCAAAGTCTTCCTGAAAAGTGCAGGAACAGTATTAGACATGAAAAGTGACAGAGCAGTAATGTTTACTCATCCTGTTGAACTGGAGTTTACAAACTCTGGTCATTACTGTGTAAACATGGACAACGAAGGTAGCCCTAAAGGCATGCAGTGTAGCGAACAGATCTTGGCAACTGCTGAAGATGTTATACAAAAGGAAAATGATGAGGATGAGAATGAAATCCTAATAATCTCAGAAAAAATTAGCTCAGCATAAAAAGGTAACATCCTGATAAAGCTTCACAAGCAGTTCGGTCATGCTTCTGCTGATAAACTGCAGCAACTTCTCAATAACTCCGGAAATAAAGACACAGAATACAATGTCATCTTGCAAAAAATTGTGAGTGAGTGTGAGGTATGCAAAAAATACAGTAAAGCTTAACCAAAACCTGCTGTTGACCTGCCACTGGCATCTCAGCACGACAAAACTGTGGTTGTAGATTTACATGAACTTGAACCGGGTGTGTGGTATCTCCACATCATTGATCAGTTCAGCCGGTTTAGTGCAGGCAGCATTCTGACCACGAAAAGATATTCTGAAATAGTGAAACATTTTCTCGATGACTGGATAAGCATACATGGCCCACCTCAGAAGCTGTTCAGTGATAATGGGGGAGAATTTAATAATGATGAGGTGAAAGATATGGCAGAAAACTTCAACACAAAAGTAAAAAAAAAAAAACAGCTGCATATAGCCCGTGGAGCAACGGACTTCTGGAGCGACACAACCAAACGCTCACAGAAATCATAATGAAAGTGAAAACAAGTAACGGTTGTGATTGGCACACTGCAATGGACTGGGTACTTATGGCAAAGAATACTATGCAAAGTGTCCACGGTTACAGTCCTCATCATCAGCTGATGTTTGGACAAAATCCCAACTTACCATCTGTGCTGATTGATAAACCTCCAGCTTTAGAGGGCACCATGAAGAGTCAGTGAGTAGCAAGACACATCTCTGCTTTACATACATCAAGAAAGGCTTTTTCAAAAGGAGAGTGTTCAGAAAGAATTCGCTGAGCGTTACAGAAGCAACTGATGTCACACTGATGAAGAATATAAAACAGGTAAAGTATATTATAAGAGAGTGTATTGTCCAGAGTGGAAAGGACCAGGAACTGTCATCGGTCAAGATGGTGCAGTGGTATTTGTGAGACATGGAGGGACTTGCATTAGGGTACATTGACTGAGACTGAGAAAAGTAAATACA
>JAMKFB010000399.1:298474-310754 GCA_036247105.1 Cirrhinus mrigala
ACAGAGAGGATCAACATGCCACAAAGACTGATGCAGAAAATGATGCAGACAATGAACGAGAGCAGTAGTTTGATGAGAGAAACAGACAGTTAACTCAAGAAACAGTGACCGAGGTGCAACAGGGGGTGAGGCAAATGGAGGACACTAGGGGGCAGAATGAAGCAGAACAACGCACAAGTGACAATACAGAGACACCAAGTGGTACTAAGCTGCAAACTGTTGTCAGCTTACAAAAAGGACAAATTGTAAAATACAGAGATAAGGAAAGAGGTGTTTTACACACACCAAAAGTCTTTGGGCGTGCAGGCAATCCTACAGGTAAATATAAGAACTGGTATAACCTGTTGCTCATTGAGCCCACTGATGTAGCTGGCAGTACAGAGTCTGCTGACATGTCGAATGTTGAGAATCTTCAGATTGAATCCACTGTTACTAATGTGGACTCCACTGATGTATGTGAGGATGTGTATGTAACAAAAGATGTAACATTTGACTGCACTGTGACTAGGGTACTTGCATGCCATGTGGATGATTTCATATGGGGGGGGGACGCACAAAGTTTCTCCACAACAGTAATACCTCATCTCAGGTCCATGATTCAAGTTGGGCACGAAGAGTGTGACAGCTTCTGTTATGTGGGAATAAATTTTGAGACTGTTGACAGCAAAATGCAGGTACATCAGGACAGCTACATTAAGCATATACAGCCCATATATTTTGATCCTTCCCGAGCTATGGAACAAGACTCTCTCCTTAGTGAGGAGGAAAAAGATTGACTGAGGTCCAAGGTAGGCCAAATTCTCTGGGCTGTAAGACAGCGTAGGCATGATGTAATGTTTGATACCAGCTTAGCGTCCAACATAAAAAAAATGCAACTGTGCAGACTATTCACAAAGCAAGCAGAATAGTTTGTAAACGTAAGTCCAAAAAGGTAATTCTGAACTCAAAGACAGTATACTTAAGATGATTGTATACAGTGATGCCTCATTTGGAAATCTTTCAGATGGGAGAACTCAAGGTGGACATCTAGTCTTCTCATGTGAGAAGCTGTGAAGTTCTCTCCCCTTTCCTGGCAGTCAAAAAGAGTCAAGAGTATTGTGCGACGCGCTCTTGCTGGTGAAACATTGGCAATGTCTGATGGAATTGACAATGCAATATTTCTGACCACACTGTTCTCCGAGCTGACTGTGGGTGATACTGCACATGCTATACCAATAATCTGTGTCACTGACAATCATTCACTTGCTGATGCACTCAAGTCCACAAAATCAGTTGTTGAGAAAAATAGAAATAACAAGAAATAAACAGCATCAAAGAACTTATCCAAGCAAAAAGGGTTGATCGAGTGCTATGGTATAATACAAAAGAACAACTGCCTTACCAAAAAGGGGTCATCAGCACTGCAATTACTTAAGGTACTTAGTGAAGGGCAATGGAAGCTCTATTAAAAGAGCTATGGTAAAAGGAGCTCTTCATAATAAACTGTTAAAACAGGTTATGTTATATTAAGGTTTTGTTGTTTTTCAGTTAGAGCTCCTAGGGCATATACTGGAACCTCCTTTTTTTTTTTTTAAGAAGAGATGGAGTTTGTTAAGTTTCAGTAATGGTTATACATTCTACTATTTGTATACCTGTGATATTTCTAAACTATTTGTGTGATGTTGTATATGCAAGTTTATATATAGTTCACTGAGAGGAAGTGAAGACTCTTGTGTGAAAGAGTTCGCTGTGTTCCGTTGTTGTTGTTATGGACGGCCATGGCGGCAGTCTAATAAAGGACTTATCTGTCAAGTTTAAAACAGTTATCTTTTTGTTGAGTAACAGCACCAAATGAAATACAATAAAACCAAAATGAAAAATTAAGGTTTTTGATTAACAAAGTGTGTTTTAGTGTACCAGAAGTAAGGAACGCACACTGTCAAGCTTCAGGATACAGCTAAAATTGTTAGCTAACAATAAATGTAATTGTCTACATATTAGATGTTTTTTAATGTCTACACCTACCCCAATCCTACCCCTTACTAGACTTGTAGTCAAGACCGCCTAAACCGAGACCAAGACACTACCAAGACCAGAAGGAATCGAGACCAAGACAAGACCAAGACAGACCATGTCAAGACCAAGACCAAGTCGAGACCAAGACCGATACCAAGTCGAGACCGGAGAAAAAAAACAGACTAGTGTTGAAGCTACGCAATAACTTGTATGAACAGCAGCATACTAGGGTTCAGCCGCAGTTTACATTCAATACATATTAGACAGTATTACTTCAACTACAGGCAGAGCAATACAGAGACAGACCATGTCATGTGTGTGACTGAGCTCACTGTAAATGTTTTTTTCAGACTGGGTGAGATCAACTATGTGTAGCAATTGTATTCTGCCGGAACGCTCTGAGCGCCTGAAGTTGAAAAAAAAGCAACTCTGAGCGGATCCAAGCGCCCGACGTCATCGCGTTTTTTTCCTTTATCCAATCGAATGAATGGAGAGGCGGGCCTTCTGTTGTGGTGACGAAAGTTTTACCGTTGCTTAAAAAGTCCGGAGACTGCAGTGATGGAGGAGAAACTTTTGGTGTCTATCGCGGGTTACCCGGAGCTGTATGTTTTAAGTTTCTTGCTGATAAGACAGTTTACTTAACAGCTAAAACCCAAAGATTTTAGAGCGCTCGCGCTATAATCCTTTGATTAGATTGACGGGACGGCTGATTTGATGGTTGCCTAGCAACATAAAAAACCGCAACGCACTGCTCTTTTTTTAAAAGTCACCAGAAAAAGACAGTGCGGTGCGCCTCGCATTTTTAGAACTAAAAAACGCGTTCGGTGTGATCGGGGCCTTAGCCGCGCTCACCAAGAATTTTGACCGATTTAATACAATCAGTTAAACGGTTTAAAAGGTCTTTTTTCAGTTATTTATCAAAATATTTTAAAACGTTTTTTGGATGGTTAAAGTAAAATGAAATTGCATTTTTGAGAGAAAAAAGATAAATCGCGTAGGCCTATAATTTTATTATTACATTCAGAAAGACACCAGGTCGCGAAATATTTACAATACACTATAAACATAGGCTAGGCTATTTTAGTTCCCCTCACTCCACAAAAATAATTTCAATTTAACAGTATTTAGAAAAGAACAAAAATGAAAAATATAAGAAGCTAGGGGACAAGCAAAAACGAAACCATTTAGGGTAAAGCGAAACTGAAACTAACATTGGGTCTCTCACACGACACAAATCCAATGTCTTTGTATTCAAGATGTATTTGAATGCTAAAATATTATTTATTATGTAAACCTGGTTTTGTACTTCTCGCATTACAATATCCACATTAAAAAAATGTTTGGAATAATATCACGGCAGTACGTTGATAACGATTAAGCAGTGTGATTATTTTTTTTTTTTCCCCATATGTTTGGCTGATTGTGTGTGCGCGTGCGGCGCCGGCGCAATCACTTGATTTTTTTCCTTCTAACGGGAAACAACTCTTTACAGATAATCGAAACTGTAAACGGTTTGCTGTTTGTAAAATAAATAAAAATAGGATGCCGCTTTCAGCCGTCTTCCTTTCGCGCAGCACAAAAATGTACCAAAACTCTGCATGCTAGCTACTTGTTGCACTTTTTTTGTTTGTTTGTTTGTTTTATTAAATAAAAATATTTATCGTGTAGGCCTATTCATTCATTATATATAAATATAGCCTAGCTTTATAATGTTTTTCTCCATTCGCAGAGGCGCTGCAGGTGGTGCGACGTGTCCATGTGAATCCTCATGTTCTGTTGTTTGCTGCTTTTTGCGCATGTAAAATTAATCCCGGTAAACAAATGTTGGTATTTTAACGAGTCACAGACACTTATCCTCTCTAAAATAATTAAATTCTAATTTTAAAAAATCTTGTCGGTTAACGGTTAATAATCGGTTAACAAGCCGTGTAGTTTTTTTTTTTTTTTTTTTGAGCGTGTAGTACTGCTAAATCCCCGACCACTATGACGGTCTGAGACAGAGAGACTTGACAAGACCGAGAGGTCCGAGACCAAGACAAGACCAAGACCAAAGACCGTCAAGGCCGTGACAAGACCGAGACCACGTAAAAGTGGTCTCGAGACCGGTCTCGAGACATACATCGCTACCCCTTACAATATAAAAAATGTAAATATTGCTGTACAGTGTGAAAAAAAATAAGCTATTTTGATGTGCAAATGCCCAGTAACTATCTGTTTACACTCTTAAAAAAAAAGGTGTCAGGAAGAACCAAAAAGGGTGTTTCACGGCGATGCCATAGATGAACCTTTTTTTTGTTCCCTGAAAAACCTTTCATTAAGCGGTTCCTTGAAGAAATCTCTCGGGTTACGTATGTAGCCCTGGTTACCTGAGAAGGGAACGAGACACTGCGTCCTCTAGAGGTTGCTATGGGGAACGTTTCCTTCGTGACCCATGTCTGAAGCTTATATACAAAACGATTATACCCACGCTGCCATGCTGAGGGGAGTGCAAGCCAGACACAAAAGGCAAGCACTAAGTACCAGCTCTACCCAAGTAGAGGGAGCTGCCCCAAAAGAAGTCCAGGTGGCTGTTAGTGACTTAATCCCTTCAGCCAAAGGCCTGAGCTGCATACCCAAGAACTTACCTGTAAGGACCAGGCTAACGATGCCTAGCCATAGGGCAGAGCTCAGACTTGGAATCAGAAAGAGATTCCTTTAAGGGATATAGCCTATAGTCTAGGACAGTAATCTAGACCTTGGCTTGGGGTTTATCTACTGCTTGTGTGACTTCGCTCAAAGAGCTGGTAGGGTAGGTCATCAGCATCCTGTTCAGAAGTATCGAAGCGATACATAAGTCCAGTGTGGCCCGGGGTCGAACATCTCAAGAAAGGGTATGAAGCTAAATGCGTGATCCCCACCATACAGGATTTCAGAAAGAACACAAGAAGGTAGTGTGTGTTCTTACCACAACGTGGATTTTAGAATGTGTCCGGCAAGCCTGGACACTGAAATACCGTTCAAGAAGAGGCTCTAGGAAGCAAAGAACACAAATCCCAAAAAGGGAGGTTCTGAGCCCTCAGGGAGCAGAATCATGGTCAAAGTGACCCTTCTGTAAAAAGGGAAGCCCTACTAAGCTCAGTATGAGCGGCCTGAATGGGATGCCCCGGAGCAGAGAAAATAAAATTCTCAGGAGAAGAGGAATCTGGTTGCTCAACAGGGTACAGCATGTTCACAGAACGGGACGGGCCTGGACCCCTTTGATGTTCGGGCTCAGACCTGGTCCTTCAAAGAATAAAGGTTTTGAAAGCAGCAGAGCGCACCTTCGCCTCCCTAAACCTCTCACCATCTCAACGGAAGTACCAAAAAGCTCAGAGGGCGAAACCGGCGCATTGAGGAGAAAGCCCTTCTCTTTCTTCCCGAGGTCAGCCAGGTTTACCCAGAGATGCCTCTCCGTAACCACAATAGCCACCATAGATCTGCCCATGGCAGTGGCGGCCTGCTTGGTGGCCCAGAGAGCCAAATCCGTGGTACGGCACAGCTCTGCTACCTCATCAGGGGAAAGCCCCTGGCCCTTATTTAGGTCCTTCAGCAAGTCAGCCTGAAGCACCGCCATCGTGTGCAAAGCCTGACCCGCAGCCTGACCCGCTGCCGCGTATGCCCCACCATTCAAGGAAGATGTTTGCTGAAGGGGCTCGGATGGCAGGGAGAAAGCCTTAAGAGATGATGCTTCACCTAAGGAGAGATAGCTAGCTAGCGTCTCTTCAATAGGCATCCTCTCATAGCCACTTTCACCCATTCCCTCAATATTAGCATAACTAGTATGCTGGAATCTATAAATATGTGAAGAAAATGGCTTATTCCATGCCTTCACAACCTCTGAATGGAGATCGGGAAGGAATGGAAGGTTCACTTGAGCTGGGGGGTTATGGTCAGAAAGGAAATGCTCGTCACAATGACCCCATGGCGCCACCTTTTTAACCCGTTTCCACGGCAGATCCAACCTTGCCGTGGCGTGTTCCATAACCTCCAACAGCTCATCATACGCGGGGCAGGAGGTTTGAGAGCACTGGCTGCTGGATCAGACGATGTGAGAGAAATCACATTGTCATCCTCGAACAGCTCACTCTCGTCCCCGGTCGATGAGCGAGACAGGGAAAGGCCCTTATCTAGCTTATTGGTGAGATCCACCTGCGATCCCCGCAAGTTCAGTTTCCCCCGTGCCTCAGCAGCAGCAGGTCCTGAACCGCAGGGAGCAGATGGCTGTCCCATCAAACAGGGGGACAAACAAGAGCGGAGCTTCCTCATAAAAAGAAGCTCACAATGCACACAAACCGTCTCCTGTAAGGGCTAGGTTTAGGCATAAGGTAGGTGTAGGGCGATTGAAAATAGGGTTTATACAGTATAAAAACCATTACGCCTATGGAATGTCCCCATAAAACATGGAAATACAACATGTGTGTGTGTGTTGTGTGTGCATGTGCGCGTGTAAGACAGTGTGTGCGAGTAAGTGAGTGTGTGTGTTTGTGTGCACGTGTTTGTGCGAGTATGCTTGAATTAACTACACCTACAGGGAATTATAAACTTTCTGTACACAGATCGGGACAGGTCCCTTCTTTTTTGAAATGTCTCCATAAACAATATGGTCTTTCTCAATCCTGATGGGTATGCATTGAAGATCTGGTACAATGCTGCCACCATCTTCACCATCATCTTCCACCACGTCTTCTCCATCGATGACAGTATCTGAGTAATTTCACAGCAGCATCCATCTGTGAAGGACAGACTGTCAAACATACATAAGTGTTATCCAATCATAGCAGTGTGTGTTTACCGAGTCCACAATCCACCACACCTATTCAGAGCATTCTAATGAGGAGGGTCAAAAACAGGACTAAAAAATATAGCCTATTACTTCTTAATTATGTTTTTTTTAAATGTAAAAATAAACTTAATTACATTATAACTGGACCTCAGAAAAAAAAAGTACAAAATAAAAACATGCTCAGTTCATGACCCCTTTAATGTCTGGAAAGTGCATGCTTTATAAAGTACGTCCATTTAGTTTAACTTCATTTTATGTATTACAGTGATACTGTAATTTTTTCCTGCCCTCTGCACTGTGAACATTTCATACCTTCACACCCTAACACATGTATACATACACAGTACCTGTCAAAATATTAGAAACATTACAATTACTGCATTTATTTGATCAAAAACACAGTAGTAACAGTACAATTGGTAAATATTTTTACAGCTGTTATCAACTGTTTTATATTTGGTAGGGATTTTTTTTTTTTTTTTTTTTAGCCAATACCGATTTTAACAAACAATTATTGGCCAGTTCCAATACTGATACTGATATTGGTCAATTGCATAAAGCAGTGCTTAAAGACAAAACAAAACAAAAAAATGTAAAATGTATGATTGTTCACTCCAAGCAGAATCATATTTAACAACTGCAGTTTTCAGAGAGTTTGAAAAAGTCCCAGAAAAATGTGAGGCATTCACCACTTCTAAGAGATTTGCTTCTAAACAGTTAAACACACTTTTGAAAAAAATATATGATAAGTATGCCAAGGTTGCAGGTTGAGTATTTATGTTTGTTAAATTCGCACAAAGATGGAGGCGGCGGCAATATTGCTTGTGATTTTTTAATTAATATCTACGCCATAATTTTTGCTAATAAAGGTAAGAGTAATACATTATTCAGAACTTCAAAGAGTCTACTTTTATTTGTGTGCACTCACAATATCAACAAAACATTAGTTTTCATTAAATGTAGAATTTTTTTCAACATGCATTAAAATATATACAAATACGTACAAATATAGATTTACCTCGTTGATTAGCTACAGTAGTATCTTATCAATTTCTTGTAGTCTTTTTCCAATGTCCGTGCACTATGCACACATTCAGTAGCCTATAGCTTAAGTCTATTTTATCTAGGAGCCCTTTTTCCACAGTCCGTTATGTCCTTTTTTGTTTTCTTATGCAGTGCGGTAAATAATTGTTTATAAGGGGGACAGAAAAACTTGACCATATTAGCTATTAAATGCAGTCATGCCATGCAATTACAGTTAGGCTTTCCTATAGATAATGGTATATTAAGTGCTTAAGTTTTCTCCCTTTAAATATTCGAATTTTAGTTACAACCAGGATTTCTGGCACAAATCGAGCACAAATAAACACGCCATTTTGTGTGGGGAGGGCTTTGAATTAGGCTAGAATTATATAGATATATAATTTATTAATATTAGCGAATGTTCCTTAAGAATCGATGTTTAATATTTTAACGGCACAAATCGAGCATATTATATAATTACATGTTTTTTTAAGTTATTGTTCATGCTGCCTTGAAATTTAAACTTAGTCAACCTTTAAAGGAACCGTATGTAAGAAATTTATTTCAGTTAATCATAAAATGGCCCTGACATGTCACTAGACATTAAGAAATCATGTTCATTTCAAATACTTATATCACTGACAACAGTGGTCCGGCCAGGATATTGTCATTTAAAAGTGAAAGTTGCAGACCTCAACTGATGTTGATGTTGTCATGTTGTGTTTTGGTCTGAGGCGCCACCCTCCAGCTATCTACCAATCACTAAGTCAGTAGAGTTTCGTCATCCGGGTTGCCAGCTCTGCTCTAGTTACAGCTGCAGCGACGAACGTGTCGAAAAAAAAAATGGATAAAGTTACGAAACCTAAAAGACCTCGTTATGAATCCGAAGCTTCCGTACACAGTGGATTTTCCACGGTCGCCCGTGCTAAATGCGTTCATAAAAAGCTTTATATCGCACCACTAGCACGGTATGAAAACAATCTATGTTCCGACTGAAATGTGGTATTACAGTACATCTTTACGAAATATGTGGCTAATCGCCTTTAGTAAATTTTTGCGACACATAATTACTTCGCAAAACATCTCTCGTGAAGCATAAACATAAGTAACAGAAGAAAAAAAAACTTATTGTGTAGGACTCGTCACTTGCCATTGGATGCTCCTTGTAGCAGCCTACGTTCCTGCGGAATCCTGCAGCTTAGCTGGCAACCTCGAGTCAGGGGGGAGGGGGAGGGGATACGCCGTTCTACAGTATTTTGAAAGTGATTGCAGTACCAGTTTTGGCCACAATCCTACATACGGTTCCTTTAAATATGAAGTTACTGAAAACTAACTTGAAAAGACTAAGGGAAAAGACTAAATTTTAAATTTTAACGCAGCATGAACACTAACTTTTTTTTAACTCTGCAGTGGCGCTAAATTTTTATTATAAACATTTAAAAAGAGGTCGTGGTTTCTTTTAACGGCACAAACCGATCACAAACAAACGGCACCGGCTTGGAGAGATTTAGAAGGCATGGGGTGGAGAGTGACGTCACTGCCCCATATTGTATTTGTTTTTTCTAAGGAAGGGAATTAGATACAATGTTTATTATAGTGGCACAAACCTTTTGGAGCGATTTTGACGATATGGGGTGGAGAGTTACGTAACAGTCCCAAACAAATATTTTACCCATTATATTTAAGAAGGGCTCAGAGATACCAGGTTTGTTTTAACGGCACAAACAGGCACAAATCCAGCACAAACGAATGACCAGTTTTGTGTGATTTAGATGAACTGGGGTGGAGAATGACGTCACAGCCCCGAAAATATTTTGGTTATATCTAGGGAAGGAAAACAGATAGAGTGTTTATTTTAATGGCACAAATGGGCACAAATCTAGCACAAACGAACTGCGCCGGTTTGGGATGATTTGGGGAACATGGGGTGGAAAGTGAAGTCACACGGTCAAAAAAATAATGTTTAATATCTTAAACACCAAACCAGCACAAACGATTGTTTTTGCGGCACAAATCAGCGCAAACATAGCACAAAGGAATGGCATAGTTTCGGTCATTATTTATTTTTATGGGGTGCCAACTTCACGGAGGTGTCACACCTAAGTTTCAATCGTTGGAACTGACCATGAGGAATATTCTCAATCAACCAAGGTGGATGAAAACTGTTGGCTCTAAGGATGGTATTTCGATCTGTTATTTTAAAATCAATAACATGACAACCCTTAAAATCAAGGTATGTAAATCACCATTAACATCTTTAATTATTTTTAAATCCAGAAAATTATTTTCCAACCCAGAGTACTCCAAACTCAAACTTTCAAATTACAATTTGTACCATTAATACATTCATGAAACAAATGTAATTCAGACTCCGAACCAGACCAAATCAACAAGACATCATCAATGCATCTACCCCAGAAAACAATTTTATCCAAAAAGTAATTATGAGTTGAAAAAATGTATCTTTCTTCCCACAATCCCAGAAATAGGTTAGCATAATTGGGAGCAAAACAAGCACCCATAGCTGTTCCTTTTACTTGTTTATAAAAAACATCTTGAGACAAAAACACACTGTTCTTAAGAGTCCACTCAATCAATTCTACAATGAAAGAAGAAGGTGGCAAATTTTCAGGAGATCTATCGCTCAAACAATGTTTTACGGCCTCAATTCCCTCTGCATGATCAATGTTAGTATACAACGATTCAATGTCCGTAGTTACCAACAGTGATTCACCCACATTTTTTATCTCATTAATCTTATTCAACACATGAGTACTATCTTGAATATAAGAGGGAAGCATAAATACATAAGGTTTTATAAAAAAGTCTACATACTCTGATGCCGGCTATGTCAATGAGGCATTTCCACTGATTCTAGGCCTACCTGGTGGAGTCTCTAAATTCTTGTGTATCTTTGGCAACATATAGAAAGATGGAATACGAGGATTTTTGCAGAGTAGAAAATCATATTCCTTCTGAGATATCCAATTATTGTCCTTCGCTGTAGACAGAAGGTCTTTCAATTGGGTCATCATCGTCTCCAAAGGATTGACATTAAGGGCCAAATAGTATTAGTACTAGTAATAGTATTTGTCTTTCTACCTTAGATCTGATGACAGTGAAAGAGGAGAGTCCAGATCTGACTGAAATGGAAGAGAAAGATATGAAACATCACGATTTCATAACTGGAGAAAAATCTTGTAGTTTTTCACAGACTGTAAACACTTCCTCTCAAAAAAGAGCTCAGAAGACTGGAACTACAAGTCATTTCATCTGCCAACAGTGTGGAAAGAGTTTTAGTAAAAAAGAAAACCTTACAGTCCACATGAGAATTCACACTGGAGAGAAACCTTACACATGTGATCAGTGTGGAAAAACCTACAATCAAAAAGGAGCACTAAAGATTTACATTAGAGTTCACACTGGAGAGAAGCCTTACACATGCCAATCTTGTGGAAAGAGCTTCCTACGAACAGATAATCTCAAGAGTCACTTGAGGATTCACACTAGAGAGAAGCCTTACACATGTGATCAGTGTGGAAAATGTTTCCCGTATAAAGAAACCTTTAAAAACCACATGAAGATTCACTTAAGAGAGAACTGCTTTATCTGCCATCAGTGTGGACTGAGTTTCACAGACAGGAATCAACTTAAGAGGCACATAAGGACTCACATTGGACAGGAGCCTTTTATGTGTAACGACTGTGGAAAGACTTTCATTAAAAAAGCAAACCTCAGGACTCACATGAGAGCTCACACTTGGGAGAAGTTTTTCACCTGCCAACAGTGTAGAAAGAGTTTCAGACGTAAAAACCCTTTATATCCTTTATGACAGTCACACCAGAGAGAAGTCTTTTCATGCATCTTTAGTGTGAGTTTTACATTACAAATTTATCTGTATAGTTATTTTGTAAACTTATTCTGTCAATAAATTTTCAGTGAGAATTCACCAGTGTATTCATATATATAACTTTCTGAAACATCCTGTAAGAGTCGTGCTTGCATAGGTTCTGCTTGATCCTCTTCAATAACATTCTTTGGGTCTGACTCGGACCCTTGTGTACTATACTTTCTCCAAAGTGAATACACAGGTGAATTCTCAAATATATATATATATATATTATATATATGAAGAGTTTGGTTGCAAAACGCGATAAACGCCATTTTTTGACATTTGGATTTTATTATTGGAAATCACTGTTCAGATGTACCTTAATCTATGTGTGAAATGCTGCCATTAATAAAATTTAAGAATGTACATTTTAGGCCTACTATAAAATGTATTTTTTCACAAAACGCGATATCCGCCAGACCAGTTTCTTTACAAAGTGCGATATAACCACGGTTCGAAATTAACACCCGCCAACCCGCCAAATGCGGGTTAAAAATCATTTTGGCGGGTATTGATAAAAACTTACCAGCCAGTTTGGCCGGTGATGCATGAGCCAATCATGCAAATCA
>JAMKFB010000399.1:311254-332016 GCA_036247105.1 Cirrhinus mrigala
TGTCAGAGACGCTCTGGGTCGTTTGTCCCCTCCGTCCTACATTTCACATGAACACTACACTACGGGTGACGTTTTAGATACCTATTGGCAGCAGCGCGCCGATACTGTACGCTTCGGTTTGCGGGTCCAATCAACGACGACAAGAGCGCGAAAATACAAACAAGAAATAGGAAATATCGGATGAGCAAAGAGGACTGAGCTGGACAGCGAAATAAGCTAAAATCAAAATGCTGCGGTGGTTAGGACAGACGTCAGGATCACGCGAGCGCAGCATCCCCTGGGAAGAGAGTCAATGCCGGTGAAGTGCTCCGAGTTTGCTCATTGATTTAACGATAATATCAAAACAAAAAACATATATTTTTAAAAAGAGGATTCAATAGGCTAACTAAAAAACGTTTACCATTTAATTGTTTATACTGTAGGCGAGCTGTCAGTCACGTAGGCTACGTTTATAGCGTTTTGCAAAAAAAGTTATGTTATGTTATGTTGTGTATGTTCTGGCCAAAACTAACTCAGAATCTTATTATTATTAATCAATCTTTGTATATACTATTCCATATATTTATGATGTATTGTTTTTTTAACCAATTTAAGATGTTTGACAATGTTAAGATAAATATGTTGCATTTTGGCATGGTTTTTGACTTATTTATGAACTATTTATGGACATAAAATTAAATAAAAAATATCCTGGATTTGAAAAATATTGTGTCCCTGGCCTTCACTGAGCTCAAGTAATAGTTTCATGTACAAAAATTGTGAATGAACTTGACTGTTGATGTCTTAAATAATAATGTCAAATAACCAACATTTCTCAAAATGGATATATCTCGTTTTGCAACGAAACTCTTCATATATTTTTTAGGTATGTTGTTATTTGTAAATGCTGCTGCTGTTTATGTTGTCTTTTGATATATGGTTTCATCTGTGCAAAAGCATTTATCTATACTACAACAGAAAATTAATGATAGAAACTGTTAATGGAAAACACATCAACAAACAAACACAGTCAACAATTTGATCTCACAGTGATCTCAGCATGAGCTACCAAGATACTCATGATGTGGTCACAGTTTGAAGTCAGAGTGAACTAAAAGTGTACTAAAAGGGAAAGCAATAGTGTAAGACAGTTCTGGGAGGCAATTATACAGAAATACTTTGATGACAGACTTTGCTCAGGCATTTCAGAATTACCATAACATTTCAGATGCTGTGGAACGAGATTGGTCGATCAGTCACGACTTTTTTTGATGTGTATGGAGGAATTTATTCGGCGAATACATTTTTATCTCCCATTATTTACATTTACTCTTTTTCACACAAGTCCAAAACCACCTCAAGCGAGCGCAAAAACATTTTGGCTAATTAAGGGATTTTTATTCGAAACGTGTCATTTCCATCACTCGTTTCTGATGTGATACTTCAAAATGCACATAAAAACAGAGTGATGGAAACAGCTACAAATATGCAACCTAAAGCCAGAAACACACTTAACAACTAACTGGAACATTCTAAGACTGAACTGAACACACTTATGATAAATGCTGACTGTAAACACAGACTGAAGTATCACATTATATTCATAATCAGCCTTACAGATGTGTAGTGTGTTCCTGGCTTAACTAATTCTACATCTGGGCCCGTACTCACAAAACATCTTAAGGCTAAAAGTAGTTCATAACTTTCTGATTTAGGAGAAAATCTTAAACATAATGGGCATGTCAATCCTAAATTTAGGACTCCTACATTTTCGCTCTAAGAGTATTTCACAAAGCCTTTTAGCACTAAAACTAGCTCCTGGATCTGTGAAACGTTAGCAGTAGTAAAGACCAAATGACAAAATAAAACAAACAAAAAAAAAACCCAATATAAACTATCACAGAAATTCTAATGGTTTTCACTACAAATGCTATTACAAACATTACAAACTATCAACTTTTAACCCTTAAAACCATTTAAAAATGGTTTCCTATAATGTGTTTTGATACGTTCCATTAGAATTTTGTGGTTTTAACAAGCCAACAATAGAAGACGACCAATTACAAGTAGAGACCAACAGGCACCAATAGAGTCACCAATGAAACCAGTACAATTCCCATTATAACCAGTAAAACCATTACAAATTCTGTGATGATTTCTATTGTCTATTGTGGTTTCTTTCATGAGGGCAGGTGGCTCAGAACATACACATTTTAGAAACACGCTGCATTTATTTGCACACATACGTTTTCCCAACATCTTTTTTGCTTTTGGAGGTCATCCCAAATCCAAATGTTCCTTTGATTACATCTTTGTTTTCATTAACAAGTTGGGCAAGAAGCTGTTCTTGCATCCAGATTGGTTTTCTTTTACATTTGTATATATTACTATCGGCCTTTATTATTTAAATTAAGATGCTGTTTATATACTGTTTATGAGAAACACACATGTAAGAGGCTGACAATTAGCTGAACATATACAATTAAAATCTTTATTTGATTGTGGCAACATTTTTTTGTTTTAAACCTTTATTTGAATAAGGCAACATAATCTTGTGCTCTACAATTTTTCTATGCATAAATCTGACAGAGACCCCTCCCCAGTACATATTTGCATTATAATGTCATATCAGCATATGTGAATAGCAATTAAAGAAATCACTCACCATTTCTCCAGTGTAACAATTCCAAGGTCCAGAACAAAACAGCAATTTCACTAGAGATGGGACGTTTGACACTGAGGCTCCTAAGCCTGTTTTACTCTATTGAAGCAGACTGGTTCGAAAGACTGTGTCGAGGCTTGTATCAAATCTCCGTGATCACGTGACTGATGACGTTTGAGGCTTCATACGTCACAATGAAACACCTAAAGCGAGGTGACTAATGTAAATCTTTGACGTGGCTTCATTCATTATAAAGAGATATATAAAATTTAGGTCCAGTGCCTCATATGCTCACGACACTTGGTGTTTGGAAATAACACCTCACTAATGATGCGGCACCTTTGTGCTAATCATGGGGACCTCAGCTGAAACCCACTCTTTTGATATTGTAATCATTAAATACAAACTATTCTTAATAGCTGCACACATGTACATATTGTAGAAATTACTTCAATATATAATGTTCTGTCCTTCATAATAATAAAATTAACTTATTTTACTTCAAGCTTGTAAATCTGTTATTGTATTAAAGTACAATGAAATAAAATACAATACAATGTTATGTAAACTATTTTTTTTCTTTCATCAGTGTCTAGGAAGCAACATCTGGATGAGGCCTTGCTAAACCTTATTATTATGGATGCACAGCCACTGTCTGTGGTGTAAAATGAAGGCTTTAGGGTCTTTGTCCACCTGCTGGATCCTTCGTACACATTGCCAGAAAGGAAGGCCCTGAAAAAAATGTTGGCAGAAAAATACAGGGTCACCAGGTGTTAACATGTTATTTTCTCCTTACTCTGTTCACTTGTAAGAAGGTTTTTTCGGGTTACAGTTTTTCTTGATTGCTTTGACCTGGTTAAAGAAACTAGGATCCACTCAGTTTTCATCAGCACTATCTCAGCAGAGCAGAAGACATGTCTTGCAAATGTGTTAACCCTTTCTCATTGCATTGACACATTTTCCCCACCCTTTTGCAAAACAGTTAACACGGATGTCAATCAAGCAGTCCAAACTCCATTGTTTTAGCTATGGTAACCAAACAGAAACCATATATTCCTAACTATTAGAAACTACCTAGATCAGTATGAAATCACTGAAGCACCTGTTTGACACTCCTTCACACAAATCTTCAATTAGCAATCAGTCTGCAGGCCTTATAAAAAAAGGTGCCACGTCTGTGTTGTTCTTTGCCAGCATGGATGGAGGAGGTCTAAGGCAGATGAGAGTGAGAGTAAGAGTTAGAGGGGTCCGAGGAAGAGGAGTCCATGTGCAAGGTGGAGGTGTAGTTGGAAGGGCTCAAGTTTCAGATGAAATTCAGGCAACTGTTATTGATCACGTTATCAATCGTGGAATTTCTCTTAGAGAGGCTGGACAAAGAGTCCAACCTGTTCTAAACAGAAACACTGTTGCATCCATTGTCAGAATTTTTCGACAGGAGAACAGGTAATGTTGCTGTACAGTAGATACAGAAATATCTTCAGTGATATACTTTATGTAACTGTTTCCTCATCCCCATTACATGTATTCTTTATAGAATCCAAAGGCTACCATTCTCTGGTGGTAGAGGGAAAATTTTTAGTGCTGAGCAGGAGGCGGCCGTTGTAAACATGGTTGTGGCAAACAATGCCATAAGGCTGCATGAAATCAGGGAAGCAGTGATTGCAGATCAGGGCACATTTAGGAACATCTACAACGTGAGCCTGACCACCATTGACCGCATCCTAAGAAGGAACCATATGGCCATGAAGCAGCTCTATAGAGTTCCATTTCAAAGGAACTCTGACGTTGTGATGGAGGCCAGATGCCAATATGTGGAGGTAAGGAAACATTATTATACTGTCATATCATGCAGTTCGAGTCAACTGGAGTCACCTTTTATTGTAATTTTGCCCTTTTTTACTTAGAGAATAATGGAGCTTGAAGTTGAGGGGGCACATCATGTCTTCATTTATGTTGATGAAGCCGGCTTCAATCTCAGCAAAGTGAGAAGACGTAGAAGGAACCTCATTGGGTACAAGGCCACTATCACAGTTCCAGGACAGAGGGGTGCCAACATAACCATATGTGCTGCCATCTCCAATGATGGTGTCTTATGCCAAATCCCCGCTATTGGCCCATACAACACCGAATGCCTCATAAGATTCCTGAATGCACTTCATGAGAGGCTGATCCCACCCGAGGAGAGAGGGCTGTTGAGGCCTGGCATGTCACTCTTCGTCATTATCTGGGACAATGTGGCGTTCCACCACTCTCGTGTTGTCAGTGAGTGGTTTGGGGTACACCCTCGTATGATGATGCTGTTCCTCCCAGCATATTCCCCATTTTTGAATCCCATAGAGGAGTTCTTCAGTGCTTGGAGGTGGAAGGTTTATGATCACCATCTGTGAGATTGTAATAATCTAGACCTCCTGTGCCCCTCTCATACTAACCTGAAAAGCAGACATGACCCAAGTCTAGTCTAGAGAATCATGGTGTACTGTCATGCTTCCTTATAAGGATGTGATGTTCGATCTTTCACTTCTCTATATTACCATATAAATGTTGGAGGCTTCTCTTAATAAAATGCCTTTGAGTAAATTGCACTTTTGTGTGTGTTCATTTCATTGGTCCGGGATCCCGACTCTGTGCTCCATCGCTCAACCAAACTCAATCTGGGCAGTAGATTAGATATTAAATTCTAACAGTTGGGGGCTCGTCCGCGAAGGGGGGAATTATTTCCCTAATCTCCCAGCGAACCGGGAACACTGTCCTGAGATCGAGTGGGAAAGACGCGCCGGGGATCAGGCAAGGGCCTATGATAAAGGGGGTAAGTGTTTTTTGATATTTCTTAAAGGAAATACAGCGCTTGCCCCTTGTAGGTTCCTAATTTTGGGTAATCACTAGTCGTTAGTGGAACTTCGGTTCCATTGTTGTATCACTTCGGCTGGCAACAGTAATTTTAAGTTAATTATTTATGTGGAGAGTGATTAGGTAATCACTAGTCGCTAGTGGAATTTTCTTCCATTGTTGTAACACTTCGGCTGGCAACAGTAGTTACGTGGTAACTATTAGCGTGGAGAGTGATTTGGATATACTGTACTGATCACACTGTATTTTTGGATCACGACTGTGTAAATTATTTCGCGGGAATAATAAAATAAGGAAATTATTAATAATCACATATTTGTGAAAAAAAATTTTCCAGTTGTTACTGCATGTTGATATATTGTGACATAAAAGAACGTGCTTTAGAGGCGACCCGAAATAGGGAAGCACCCAAACAAAAGAAGGTGATTTAGCGGCGATCAGGACGTAAAGTCTTGTGTGAGCCGAAATATAGGACCATCACCCAAAGTCACAATACGATATATGTACTACAATTGAGGTTGAGCAATAGAGAGCAGAGAATTTATGCTTACTAACTGCTAATACTAACTCCTAAAAGTGGAAGATGGGGGGTTCAGTATCGAGACCGCTACCAGGGGAAGTGCCCGTTGGTTTTATGTACAGAAAAAATCAGGGATTTCATACTGAACCATATGTCAGTAATATGGCAGGATGGTCAGGAAAAAAAAAATAAAAAATTAAACCGCAAATCGAAACACCGTATCCACGAGAGGGTTCATTTACAGATGAGGGCATGCAGTTGGCTAAAAGTCTAGTCAAAGAGGGATGGGGCGATCCTAATTGGGATTACAACTATATGACTAAGAGTTATGGTATCTGGAAAGATATGAAACAAGTTTGAGACCAGGGCCCAGAGAAAAAAAAAAAAAACAAGTGGCTGCTTATGTAACAAGACAAAACTGCCCCGGAGGGGTTAAACCCCCGCCCTACTGCATGCCTGAACCTACCGCACCATCAGCAATAAAACGGAAGTGCCTAACGAGAAGTCCAACGGTGCAATGGTATGGCTAAGATCTGGTAACGGCATAGCAGTTAAACCTATAAAAATGGCAGATATGGAAGCAATATGCAAAAGTTTGCCTTCTCCTCAGAACCCCAGCAAATTTGTGACTATTCTGCAAACACATACAAGATATGCTCACTTTACTGGTGCAGATTACAGGGCGGTACTGGCGAGAACGCTAGAAGGAGATGTTACTGAATCAGTGTTGATTACTGAATGTCCAACATTAAGCCACGAGAATAAAATATCAGGCACAGCTACGGCCACTAATCCTCACAAGTTTTTGGGAGAAGTCTGAAAATCATGACACATTTTTTAAAGAACTAAGAGTTTTCCTAGATAAACGTATGGGGAATTTCTTATTACTACAAATATATTATTATATTATTGCAAATATATTATTACAAATTTATTTGACATGGAGATAGATGCTTTAGGGAAGTGAGTTAGCAAACCAGACTCCTCTGGAGGCTTTGCAAAACTGAGGCTGCGATGGTTACAGGCCAGAAATTGAAAGGGAACCAACATGACCAGACAGCAGAAGTGAAACCACACTTGGCTCAACCAAGAAAGCCAAGAAGAATATGCTACCGTTGTGGTCATTTGGGCACATGCAGCGCTTTTGTAAGTCACAAAGAGGGCAAATGGAAAAAGATTGGATAAAGAGGAAGTTTCAGATGAGACAGCCACAGCCACAGCTACAGCCACAGCAGAGCAGAGACAGGCCACAAATAAACCCACAGCAGAGAGGACCACCACCAGCCCAATATCCAACTACATGGTATAACAAACAACAATAGGGATGCCTACAGAGTGATGTCAGTTCCGATTTATCTATGATGACCCTTACATTTTCAAATCATGGTGAAGATCTATCATATTTCACATTAATGGTGCATGGTCAACCTCAAACTTTCCTTTTTGATACAGGGGCAGATAGATCATCTATGACCTCTGCGCATTATGAGGGTCCCATTTCTAATCAAATAGTTAACTCTGTGGGAATTTCAGGAACTGACATTGCATGTCCTGTAACGCCCCTCTGGAAGTAAGAGCTCCTGGATGCAAGCTTTTTTTTTTTTCCACAAATTCACAATCATACCAGGAGCTCCACTAAATTTACTGGGAAGAGATATAATGCACAAATTGAATATGGATATTAAATTTACTGATAATCAGGTTGTGTTTTCTTTCCTATCAAGCTTACAGGCCTCAATGAATCCTTTGCCTACATGGGAAGAACCCAGTGAACCACAACCAGCTGAATCCAAGGCTGACATACCACCAATGGTAGAGACTATGATTAATCCATCATTATGGTCACAATATAAAGATGAAACAGGTTTTATTGACATGGAACCGTATAAGGCAAAGCTTAAAACTAAACAGCCAGTCTATATTAAACAATATCCTTTGTCCAAAGACAAGGAACTTGGTATTAAACCGTTGATTGACTTTTGTCCAGCAGGGTGTCCTTGTGCCGACTCATTCGCCATACAACACACACGTTAACCCGGTGGTAAAAGCTGATGGAAAAAAAAAAAGAAAAAATTTGCATCTGACTCAAGATTTGAGGGCCATAAACAAATTGATAATGCCATTAGCACCTATTGTGCCTGATGTTCCAATTGTTATCAATTCTATACCATGTACGCATAAGTATTTTACAGTCATTGATTTGTGTGCAGTTTTCTTCTCTGTACCTGTGCATCCAGAAACTCAGCCGATCCTAGCATTCACTTTCCAAAGTGCACAATATACGTGGACATACCTTGCCCAGGGCTACGTAGACTCCCCCGCAGTCTTCTCGGCGGCTGTTCAAAGGACACTAGCCAAAATGACTGACCTGCCTTCCACAGTCTGTGTCCTCCAGTACGCGGATGACCTGATAATTTCTTCAGAAACACGTGAGGACTGTGAAAAAGCGTCTATCATCGTTTGCAATGTCCTTGCACAAACTGGGTTTAAAGCCTCGAAAGAAAAGCTCCAGTGGGTCCAGCCCAAGGTGACATACCTGGGACACATAATAATGCCAGGTCTGCGAGCGATTTCCACGGACAGGGTCCAGATGATCAGGAAGATGAAGTCCCCACAAACTGTGCAGCAGCTTCAAAGCTTCCTGGGACTTGTGAATTATTGTAGATCCTGGATACCTGACTGTGCGATACATGACAAATATCTAAGAAGTTTGATTGATCACAAGGCTTCACCTAAAACGCTGTTGAACTGGACTGACGAGGCAGAAATGCACTTCACGGCATTGAAGAAGGCCATCACCACGGCCCCTTCCTTCTTAAAGAATTCCATTTGCATGTCCGGGAGATGGAGGGGGTGGCCATGGGTGTCCTGCTGCAACAGCATGGTTCCACCTACAGACCTGTAGCTTACCTGTCTAGAAAATTGGATAATGTAGCTGCAGGCATGCCAGCATGCCTTCGTGCTGTATCGGCGGCTGCTATGGTTGTGCAGATGGCTGAGAAGTTTGTCCTGTCGCATCCAATGACTGTATATACTTCACACCAGGTAGGAGCAATCCTACACAACATGCAGACACAACACATGACAGCGCAACGATGCTCAGGTTACAAGGCAATTCTGCTGGCAACAAAAAATCTTACCATTCAACCAACATCATCCAATAATCCTGCTTTATTAGGGGTTCTTGGAATGGCTGACATGATAGATGGTAATGAAAGTCATGATTGTGTCATTGAATTGACTTCCTCATGTTCGGCCGATCTTTTGGATTCGCCCCTGGATGGGGGGGAGCACATACATGTTGATGGATCATGTTCAAAACCTTTTGATGGTGTCTACCTTTGTGAGTATGCTGTGGTGTCAGAAACTGGAGAAATAATAGAGGCTTATGCCTTAGACTATAATTCAGCGCAAGCTGCTGAATTGGTAGCGTTAATAAGAGCATGTAAGCTGATGGAGGGAAAACGGGTAACAATTTATACTGATTCAAAGTATGCATGAGGGGTGGTGCATCACTTTGCCAGAACATGGGAAGCTAGGGATTTCAAAACGGCAGATGGTAAACCAATAGCGCATTCGAACCTAATAGGACAGTTGACTGAAGCAGTACAGTTACCTGCCGAAGTGGCCATAGTAAAGGTGAAAGGTCACACTGCGGGAGATGATGAACAAGCTGTAGGGAATAGAAAAGCAGATGAGGCTGCGAAGCAAGCGGCAAAGGCCCAGATTAAACCGCCATTTGATATGGGTAACAAAAGTCAGGTAACTATGGCTGTGCACATAACTAATGTACCTGAAATTGACATTAAGATTCTGCAAAGTCAACCGACACAAACTGACTTAGAACACTGGAGTAAACATAGGTGTGCCCCAGATAAAGACGGTATTGTGAGGGATGAAAAGGGAAGAATAGCACTCCCAAAGTTAGGACTGGTAATCCTCATCAGGCATTACCATGGTTTGTCGCATACAAGCTGTGCAAAAGTAGTACAAGTAATAAATCGTTTGTACTGCATCGCAGATGTACATAAAACAGCCAAGCTTATTCTGGACTCGTGTCTTACGTGTGCTAAGGTAAATCCACACAGACCAATCAAACATGAAGCACTACTGCACCCAGAAGCACCTTTTCAGCATGTGCAGGTCGATTTTACACATATGCCACCAATAGGTAATTTGAAGTACTTTCTGGTTATAGTAGACTGATTCTCAAAGTGGCGTTGATTCTCAAAGCGCTCCCATGTGCAGGAGTGGACGCAAAGACCGTGGTTAAAATTCTAATCAAAGAGATAATTCCCAGATTTGGTATACCTACTACGATTGAGACTGACAATGGGACGCCATTCGCGTCCAGGGTAACGCAGTTTTTGGCCAAATCATTGTCCATCGATTGGCATTTCTCCATACCCTACCATCCGCAGTCGTGTTCGAACGTGGAATGTTTAAACGAAACCATTAAGGGACGGCTGACCAAGGCCGTCCTGGAAACAGGGAAAAAATGGGTAGATCTGTTATCCGCGGTATTAACAGAAATAAGAATGACTCTATCTTCCACCACTAAACTCTCACCGTTTGAGATACTAATGGGTAGGCCTTTCCCAACCCCATGGGTCAAAGGCCGCACAGGCATTGCTTCTTTAGGAGACCTGGAGGTGATACAAGAGGACTACGTGACTTCCTTAATAGAGAAACTGAACTCTATATGTGCTGATGTTTCCTTGTGTCTTCCTCTCCCCTCAGAAAAGCATACTCACCCTTTTGTTCCAGGCCAAAGTGTGCTGATCAAAAGTCTGAAGCCAACGAGGAAAGGAGAGCCGAAGTACCTCGGACCAGCCACTGTGATTGCAGTAACCAGGACGGGAGTTTTGACGGACTACCAACCACAGTGGATACACGCCTCAAGAGTAAAGCATTACTCTACAGGAGAGCAGGAAAGCTCCAATTTAAAATAGAATCCTGAAAGGGGATTCACCTTACTGCTTAACAGGGAGGAGGAAAAACACTGATTAAGCTGAGGAAGGAACTACCTCTTATAGTGAGGTAGGGGTTATCCGAGGCTAGAAGATAGGTGGCCCATTGTGCCAAACAGTGCTAACTCCTTACACAACCCTGTATGCAATAAGGGCCAAATTCTGATTGATGGATTACCCACCACTGGAAAGTTTCACTCTGTTCAGTTGTAGAAGCTATTCTCGGTTTTGACAGACTCATTGTTCAATTAACGAAAGAGACCTTAGAGAACCTCAATTTAAGGAAATAATATTGCAAAGGGTATATCCAGATAAAACTGTGTTCTACCTGTTCACTTTGAACCAGGGAGAGCTTGAAGTATACAAAAAGGAAGTGGAATCCTGATGTTATTTCCATAACATGTTATGATTATTGACTGAGAGGATGCTAGTCAAAGGAGCAACATGGTTTGAGATAGCAACAAAGGCGCTATCCAATTTTGGATTGGCCACAAAATTTCTTAACTCCAGCGGAATTGTTAAAGTATATACGCGACCACCAGAAAATTCAAAAGACCAGTGGTTGTTGTTGCAATCTGAACTAGCAACGTTTCTTCCAAATACTGCATTGGTAAAAATACATGACCGGAAAGAATTATTTCATGGTGGACTATTGGACCTGTGGAGGAATGGCTTATTATCACTTAAATGAGGGAGATTGGTGTGGATGTTGTTATCCTGCTTTACTCTCCACAGGAACCACAGTATTGGTACAAAGGGATAGTGAGACTATCAGGGGGAATGATGCAAAACAGTCCAGAGAGAACAGAGATGTACATAGCATGCCTAACCAATACAAGGGGTATAAGACAGTTGATCCATGGACAACTCCAGGGAAAATATAGGATGGTCCTTAGCGGGATTCTTTACTGAAGTAGGGACAACAATAGCTTTAAATAAAATCAATTGGCTAGCATGGCAGGTTTTGTCATTAGAGAATGATACCGCTCATGCATTAGGGCTAATCACTGACGAGCTAAAGAAAATAAGAGAAGCTGTTATCCAAAACTGATTGGTCCTTGATCTTTTGACCTCTGAGAAAGGGGGAGTTTGTAAAATGTTGGGGGTATCTTGTTGTTTCTATATTCCAGACAATTCAGATAACATCACAGACATCCTAACTCACATGAGGGAATCCATCCCGGAGCCAAGAAAGGATGACTCCTGGTTCAGCTGGCTGGACAGACTCTGGGGTGGATGGGGAACCTGGATTTTCACTACTGTCATGCCGATCATTGTTTTAATGCTTATTGTGTTATTGATTGCTCCATGCCTAATTCAGTGTATCAACAATTGTATTATGTGTACTATTGTTTTGATTACAGCGAGAGAAACTTATCAAATTATGCTAACTGCTCGTACACCACCTCCAATTCCAATACCTGATCATGAATCAGATGAAGATGAGTACAGTAGCTATGCTTGTGTGTATCAGTTAGAGCCTGAAGGGTATATTCGGAATGCAGAAGACGAAGTCTAAATGAAGTATAACCAGAGTTTCATTTTTCCTTGCTATAATCATAGAGATGATTACATGTATTCCATTATGAATCATATTCATGTGTATCCTGATGTAACAGTAATACTAAAAACTGATTGTTTTATACGAGGCACAGGAGTGTTTGAGTAAGACATTCTGTCTTAAAGTGGCCATTGTGAGATTGTAATAATCTTGACCTCCTGTGCCCCTCTCATACTAACCTGAAAAGCAGACATGACCCAAGTCTAGTCTAGAGAATCATGGTGTACTGTCATGCTTCCTTATAAGGATGTGATGTTCGATCTTTCACTTCTCTATATTACCATATAAATGTTGGAGGCTTCTCTTAATAAAATGCCTTTGAGTGAATTGCACCTTTGTGTGTGTTCATTTCATTGGTCCGGGATCCCGACTCTGTGCTCCATCGCTCAACCAAACTCAATCTGGGCAGTAGATTAGATATTAAATTCCAACACCATCCCTATGAGCAAATGCCCATGCTGAATGCAATGACTGCTGCTGCTCAAGAAATAGGTGTGGAGGAATGTCAAGGTTGGATAAGGCATGCAAGAAGATTTTTCCCTAGGTGCATTGCAAGAGAGGATATCGAATGTGATGTGGATGAGGCCATGTGGCTCCATCGTCAAGACAGAAGAGACTGAGTATCAATAGTGGCTATGTCTTATACTCTAATAGATTTTTATACTTTACTGTAATAGATTTTATTTTTATTTTCTTAATTTCTTATACTCCAATAGATTTTACTGTATTTTGGTTTACATGTATTCTCTGTAATATTTACAGTATTTCAGTTTTCAGACACGGTTTGAAAAAAATGAATGTCATGGAATCAAAAAAAAAAAAATGCATCAAAGCATTCCTTATTCTGGATCCAATTCTTTGCCAAAAGGCAAATTTGACACAGCCTATACAGAAAGACAACAAATGGCACTGGCAATAGGCTACAATGACAAGCAATGGTGCACTGATTCGCACTGAGTTCTGTAGTTTGTATTTTGTTGTCCATTGTGTAATGATTGACTGAAGGAGTTTATATACTTGTTTGCGAGTTGTGTTGTTTGAAGGTAAAATTTGCTTTTGTTGCATATTTTAAATGTTTTGGCCTGGTTAGAGCCTTTTGCAAACAAAATGTGTCATTTTGACCATGAGTGCCACTGTTTAGGCCTGTGTGTTAACTGCTTTGAAAATGTGGAGTTTGAGTTGACGGCTGCATCAAAGCAATCAAGAAAAACTGTAAAATAGCGCATGCGGTGGTTCAAAGGTGAGCATGTGGGGAAAAGGGGGACGGAGTTGTTGAGGAACTGTGTTGCAAATCTGAGAGATGAGACAATGTAGGGAATAAAGTGCGTTAACTGACGTGTTTATTTGATTTAACACCAAGGACCAGGCTGTGGCACAAGTTTCAAAGGCGTCCACAGTCAGAAATGTGGACCTCAGTATGAGTGACCTGCCACTTCATTACAGAAGAGGTCCAGCTATCAACTATTCTGCACGGGACCTAAAACCCAGCATTGATGCAAACTAAACTCAAACTTATCTGGCTAGCCAGTTAATCTGGCTTCATGGTACAGGCCTCAGGTCAGTATAATCACACCTACACTTGAAACATAACATGGTACTGAACTCCCTGGGATTTAGTGAAAGCCCAGTCGACACTGCTGTGCCATACAGTCAGGATGTAGTATCTGTATGAGCAGTGTTTTTATGTGTTTGATGAGGTGAAACAGCTCAATGATGACAGTTATCAGATTAAGTTAGATGTTGCTAGTCTGTCTGATCTGCACCTGCTGCCATAAAGTTTGTTTCACCACAAAAGCTCACTGCTGTAACACTATTTACAGAGATATTTGTATATACACTATGTACAGAGATACAGTCAGACTGATTTTCATCTCTGTACACCAAGAATGACTGCAGGACTGGTTTGAGGTGCTGTGATTTGGTAGAGAAACACCCAACACAGATCATTTTCTGACATTAGAGACGTTCAGCAGTTATTTGTGTTTGTCTGTTTTAGTTAACATAGTTAGGTAACAAGTCCTCACCAAAATCCCTGCAGCCTTTTTCTCATGTTTTTTCATCCCCCTCTTTTTAATTTTATTTTCAGCAATGTGTAAAGTTATCACTGTAGTGTTGTAATTATCCATTTTTACTTTGTAGCCTGTCATTAAAATCACCTGATTGCCCATGTCGACAGTCTGAAAGAACTAAAATAAATAAATGAATACAATAATAACTCCAGCAAACAGTCTTTCAGTCATTCCTGATGTTTGGAGATGAAGAATCAGTCTGATATCACTGCACAAAATGTCATTATCTGAGAGCGGTGGATAAACCAGACAAAATAAATGGATCAGACACACTTATAATGAAATCATTTAACACATAAAGAACAGCCTGTGTTATGATCAAAGAAATTTCAAAACATTAAAACAAAAATCAGTGGCTAACAGTGTGGCTGCTAGCTTACAATATAAAGATGTCAAAGATTGACTGTCAGTACAGCAGAGATCACATGATCTGAAACATGAGCTGAAAAAGCTTGTGTGATTCACATTGTTAGACATATTTGTGGTCTACAGGAGCACTGCTTCATCTCTGAGACCTAAAGCACATCATTTCAATTGTTGAAGATCAAATCACACAATCATAACAGACGTGATTTAGTGGGACACTGCAGGACACATGGAGTGAAATCACCTACGTCAGTGACGACAGATGAAGAACATGTTATAAATGACTGTAGTCTTCATGAAATGAGAATGAAGTCTCTCTGTGATTCACTGCAGCACACGGGACAAAGACTCCAGTTTCAGGACTGTCCCACACTGAGATCAGCTGAGCTGTGATTCACTGTGAGAGAAATAATTACTGCATCAATGAACTACTATAATCTGACTACTGTAGTGTGAACTCTCACATCCCTTTACTTTACTATGGTATTCCTGTAAACATTACTATCTGACCACAGTAAATGCTCACAAGGCTCATCTTACATTATATTCATAAGAATTATGGTAAGTGATTTCAGAAAAATAAAAACAATACATACCTTTATTGATTTAAAAAAAAAAAAAAAACTTGTCATTTGCAAGGAATTTCTTTAAAATATCCAAGAAAAAATAATGTATTTGTGAGAAAATATACTACAAGTGTGTGACTCTCATTGTATGAATTCATATAGTGATTATCAGATGTGCAAATTGTGTCCATGACTTCACATTGTGTGATTGTGGTGTGTGAATGTGTTTTGAATCAGATTGACTGCAGTAAAACTGCGAGTGAATGAGTTTGTTGATTTGTGATTGACAGAACAGGATTTGTGCTCCTGCAGTGAAGAGTTTGACAAGATGAAACTCTTGTGTTTGTGA
This sequence comes from Cirrhinus mrigala, assembly GCA_036247105.1. Classification (NCBI taxonomy): domain Eukaryota; kingdom Metazoa; phylum Chordata; class Actinopteri; order Cypriniformes; family Cyprinidae; genus Cirrhinus; species Cirrhinus mrigala. The sequence goes on from JAMKFB010000399.1 coordinate 327,144, forward strand.
AACACAAATAAATCTACACGTTTACAAATCTGAAAAGATTTTTCTCTGTGATTCAAATGTCCTGATCAACGTGTGTGAATAAAAACTCTACAAATACAAATAATCTTAGCAAATCAAACAGAGGAAAACATGCTGTGTTTTCAAATACATTTCAAATTGATTTATTTCATGAATGAACAGAGTTTGAGTCGTTTATAACATTCATGTAAGACACAACACACATCAACCATCTTCACACATTTGTAATGAAAAGCGTTTATAAATCTGTTGAACACAAGTGTTTTTATTATTAACAAAATATTAATTTTAGTTTGTTTTAATTTTATCACTTAAAGAAATAATTGTACTGTAAATAGAAGATCAGTATATAGTAATAATAATAATAAATACTGACTTTATTTTACAGTGCAGCAAGATTATTGTAATAGTAGCTGTTATCATTTAAATAATGAAATATATATAATGAATATGTTCCACATTTGTAATGAGAAGCATTTATAAATCTGTTGAAAAAGTTTTATTATTACTAACAAAATATTAATTTTACTTTGTTTTAATTTTATCACTTAAGCAAATCATTGTACTGTAAATAGATGGTCAGTAGAGAATAATAATAATAATAATAATAATAATAATAATAATAATAACTGATATTATTTTGCAGTGCAACAGGATTATTGTAATAGTAATTTAAATAATAAAATATAATTAATATTTTGTTAAATATTAAATATTTTTTATTTTGTATGATAGGTAGTATGATTAGATTACTGTAGTCATTTCTTTTGTCATAATGAAACAAAATAAAATAATTATTTTGGTTATTATTATTTTATTATTATTATAATATTATTACGTACTGACATTTTATTTCACAGTGCAATATGATTATTGTAATAGTATTTAACAATAAAATAAAATTCATGTTTTTAGCTATTATTGTCATTTAAATTATAACATTATAAGACATATAAATATGTTATGATTGCAAGTCATAACAAAAATATAAACAATATAATAAATCGATTATAACTTTATTATTTAAATAACAACTATTTAAAAAAAGCTATCAAAACTGTTATTGCAATATTATTGTAATATTTATTCAATAAAAAAATCTGTATTAATAACAATAGCCAAATCTGATTTTTATTTTATTATTAGATGATAGCATAAATGTTAAAAATGCTATAATATTATTATAATATAAAAAACCGTAATATGCATTAATAATAATAACAACAATAATAATATAATTAAAATACTGACGTTATTTTACAGCAATTGTACCATTTTAAGTTTACCAAATAATGTTGTATTATTATTTAAATAATAATAAATTATTATTGTTGTTGTTGTTAAACAGTTTTTTTAAGTGCAATATGATTACTGCAATAGTTAGTTTTTTTTATTGATTTGTTTATTGGTATATTTAAAATAATAATAATAATAATAATAGTAATAAATTGTTAATTATAACAAAATATAATTTTACTTTGTTTTTAAATAATATTTAAACAATAAAAAGTTACTGCAATAATTATATTGTACTGTAAAGAAAACGTCAGTATATAATAATAATAATAACAAAACTGACTTTATTTTAGAGTGCAACAGGATTATTGTAATAGTAACTGTTATAATTTAAATAATTAAAATATATAACTAATATTTTGGTTATTATTAAATACTCCCTTTTTATTTTACAGTGTGAAAGGATTGCTGCAATCATAACATTTCTTTGTTGTTATCATAAAATAATTAAATTATATTATTATTATTATTATTGTGTATGATACTGACATTTTATTTGAGTTATTTTGGTTATTATTACAACAATGTCAAATATGTTATAATTTAAATAATCATAATAACATATTTAGTTTCCTCTTTCAGGACATGTGCACGTCAAATGACGCCATATTTTGTCCAGAGAAAGGTGCATTTTTCATCAATTTTCATTCATATAATTGCCAACAAAATGGAATCACATATGGCCATACCAGGCATATAGCATAGCATACATGTATATGATATTTGTAAGGAAAAAAGTTAGAATTATCTAAATGTATTTGCATTTTTGCATGATATTGTAATGCATTTATAAGAATTGAAATTCATATACAATATCTGCACATATTCTGTTGAGAGGAAGTGCTTCCTCAGCTTTCACAAGCAGTGAGGAGTCATTAGTGAGGAAGGAGATTTTACATGCATGTGCTTGTGTGTGTATGTGCATGCTTGTAAGGATAAGTCATATATTAGCATAAGGCTATGATCATTTTATGATAGTTTGGTTATACTTGTGATCCACGATGGTACAGTGTTGCCTGAAAGCAACATGTGGGTATGAAATGTTATATTTTGTTAAATATGAGATGTGCAAAACATCAAAAGTGTGATAAATCTGTTTGTTCAAATGTTTGATTAAAGAAACTGATGTTTTAAATAAATGTGTTATTTTTTTTCTGCATGAAAATACCAAATGTTTAATTTTGTCCGTTGTGGTACAATGTTGCCTTGAGGCAAAAATAAATAAATAAAAAATAGTAAAAATGTTTATTGATATTGTTATAGTGTCCAATTTTAAGCAGGAAAAACATCACAAATAATTTTTTCCTTATTGATATCATATTGCGTACCGTAGAGGGTTAATAATAACCAAAATATGAATTTTATTTAATTAATAAAAGATAGCATAAATTATGTTGTAATTGTACACCGATATCAATTATTATTGTTATTATTATTATTATTATTATTTATTAATTAGTTTATTTTCTTATCATATTAAGGAAAAATACAATTAAATCCTATAATAAGATAATATTAAATATAATGGTTGTTTTTAATTTATTGTTGTTGTTATTATTGTTATTATTATTAATTTAATTCTATTATTAAAAGATAACAAATTATGTTGGAATTGCAATATTTACATTAATATCAACTATTGTTATTATTATTATTATTATTAACTGTAATTGTTATTAAGGAAAAATACCAAAAATATATATGTATTATTATTATTATTATATTTTATTATTAAAGGATAAATTATTTTGTAATTGCAATATGTACATCAACATCAATTATTATTATTATTATTATTGCAATTTATAATAATATTATATAAAATATTATTTTTACTTTATTGTAAATATGCCAATTACACAAATAAACAAAACTCCTAAATTACTGTTGCATATTGCACTGTAAAATAAAATTTCAGTATTTAATAATAATAAATAAACAAAATATATAATATTTAATATTATTTTGTTTATTTTATATATTTTTTATTTTAATCAATTTAACAAATGAGCAAAAAAAAAACTACAATTGTCGGACCCCTGTGGACTGTTTTGTGTGTTTTCCCCTGTGTATGCCCATATTTGGTCTTTCCGTTTCCATTTCTTATTATTGCGTCACTGTGTCATAGTTCACCCATGTCTTCCCCTGATTGGTTTGTTCTGTGTATTTAAGGTTTGGTTGTGTTAGTTTAGTTTGTCGGTGATTGTATTGTCATTCTGTTTACGTTCGTTTTGGTTGGTGTTGTTTTGGATTTCCCCGCTGTTCCCGTCTGTTCCTGCCCTTCTTTGGATTTTATATTAAACGTTTGTGCATTGGCCCTCCTCGCTCCTCCTCGTCATTTCCCCCGACACAACACCCATGACAGAATCACCGACCGACAACATGAGTGCCGAGGCGTTTGCGGCAAGGCGGTAAGAAGTTGGAGCGGTATGTGGAGGAATTCCTAGAGCTTGCAAACCAGCTAAGCTGGCTCGACGCGGCTTTAGGTGCTTGTTTTCTGATGGGGTTGGACGAAGACATTATTTGTTGCGATCTTCCCGCTTGTAATTATCCCCTGATCAAACTGGTTAATGTAGTACTTTATTTAAATGGATCCGACTTTGAAGTCGAGGAAATTTATAAGTCCCGTCAATCCAAACCCCTCAGACCCGCACCTCGTCGTGTCAGCTAACACCATGCCGGGAACTCCCACATACCGCACCAACGGTTCGGACCAGAACGACCGCCCGTGGCCAGCTCTCGGACTCCATCCGCGGGTCGCAAAAGGGCGGCAAAGAAGAATCTCCGTCAAGTGACTGCTGCAATCACAGAGTCAAGTCAAGTAGCTGCTGTATTTCCTGAGCCCAGTCAAGTTACAGCTGCGTTTACAGAGCGCGAGCTGCCTCCAGCGCGCACAGCAGAGCCCGAGCTGCCTCCAGAGCCGGCGCCTCCCGAGCGCCCTCCTGTGCCTGTGCCTGTGCCTCCCAAGCGCCCTCCTGTGTCAGCGTCTCCTAAGCCTGGCCTTCCTGTACTCTCCTGAGCTGGCAATGCCCTAAGTTCCCCCAAGAAAATTTTTTTGGGGGGGGGGCTAACCCCTCGATCAGCCATGGCCTTATGGACTGTGTACTCGGGCCATGGCTCCCTGAGCTCCCTGACCCGCCAGGGCCGCCTGGACTATGCTCTTGGCCATAGCTCCCCGAAATCCCTGATCCTCCATGGCCCTATGAACTCTGTGCTCCGCCGTGGCTCCCCGAGCTCCCTGACCCGCCATGGCTTTATAGACTCTGTGCTCCGCTGTTTGTCAGTGATTGTATTGTCATTCTGTTTATGTTCGTTTTGGTTGGTGTTGTTTTGGATTTCCCCGCTGTTTCAGTCTGTTCCTGCCCTTCTGTGGATTTTATATTAAATGTTTGTGCATTGGACCTCCTCGCTCCTCCTCGTCATTTCCCCCGACACAACACCCGTGACAACAATAGCAATAATCCAACTGTACTGTAAAATAAAAAGGGAGTATTTAATAATGTAATAATAATAATAATATCTAAAATAGTAAAATAGAATAATCGAATTATAATTAATA
>JAMKFB010000399.1:332516-374503 GCA_036247105.1 Cirrhinus mrigala
ATTATTGATAGTTTTGTTATGATTATTGCAATCACATTTTTTTTATTTCTTTAAATATTTGTTTTAATTTACATTAAAAATAGACAAAATTTTATTTTATTATTAAATGCTGACTTTTATTTTTAAGGGAAATATGATTATTGTAATATTTATAGTTTTTTTTACTTGTATAAAAATAATATTTATTGTTATTATTATTAATAAATGCAATATTACACACATGCACACATACTGTTTATTTAAGAGCACAGGAGTATTATTATAATCATAACATATTTTCATTGATTTGTTATAATTGCAATAATTAAAGTTGAAATAATTAAAAATAAAAAGTGTTGATACAAATATATCAGCTGAAGTAATGTTTGCATTATATCTATAATATAATACTTGTTCATATCAATTCAATATACAAAAAGTAAATAAAAACAGTAAATGAAAAATATTTTTGTCTATAAATAGACTGTGATTACATGAAACATGAAACTCAGAAAATATTTTAAAATGTATTCTGACAGTTTCTTTCACTCGTTAATCATCTTATAATCATTTAATACAGTTTTACTGTAGTTACAATAATATACTTTATTAAATGCTGTGATTAATGTCAGAAACTCATTTCAGTCTTGTGAGGAATCGATTATATTCATGATACAAACATCAATTAAAATCTCAAGTTGATTTTTCATTGTGTTTTATTATTTCTGTACCAAAAATAGAGAAATAAATTACATGTTCTTCATCAATCGTGTGACATTTTTACATTTTAACAGTAATGAAACAAATGACTGACACGACAATAAAAACACGAATACACACACACTGATGTTTCTGTCTATATGGTGATTTGTGACACATTTATTCTGTTATTTGAGTGACAGAAGTTGAGCTGCAGTATTAATGTCATGAAGAGACTCAATAACATCTCACTGTTACTGATTCATCATCAGCTCAAAGCATTATGGGTAGAATCTTTAATCAGTCTATTCTGATTCATCAACACAGTTTCAGTGATCCAGACCAAACACCAAACCCAGGATAGATCGGCTGAGTGAATGTGGTTTGGACTGTGTGGATGAGACTCATTGTGTTTCTGGAGAAGCTGTAGAAGGACAGAGTTCCTGCACTCTCATCCACATACACTCCTACTCTATAGATATAATCATCATACGCTCCTACTCTACTGATGATGGGATTCACATGGAGATCAGTCTGTATGTTATTGTGTATGAATGAGTAACTGTAGGGAGAGCACATCAAACTCCAGGACTGATCATTACATCCAAACAAACACTCTTTACCCCATCCCTTCCTGCTGATGCTCTTATATGACACTGATATAGACACACCATAATAATCTCCACTCCACTCAATCTCCCAGTAACAGCGTCCACACACACTCTCTCTACACAACACCTGACACACATAAAATCTGTCTGGATGATCAGGATACAACTGTTTCTTTACCACATGTGTCACGTTTCTGTTCTTCTCAGACAGTCTGAGTTCATTGTTTGCTGTGTTTGGATCCAGTGTGAGAAAACAGGCATCTGAACACAAGAACAGACACATTTTTAGCACAACAACAATCACTACAGCTGTGTGTGTGTGTGTGTGTGTGTGTGTTCCGGCATTTGTGGTTTATGAGGACACAAATGTGTATAATGACATGGGTACTACAACGTAAACATGGTTTATGAGGACACTTCCTGTGTCCCCGTAAAACAAAAGGCTTAAAAAACATACTAAACATTGTTTTATGAAATTCAAAAAGTGTGCACAGTCTCCTGTGAGGGCTAGGTTTAGGTGTAGGGCGATAGAAAATACGGTTTGTACAGTATAAAAACCATTACGCCTATGGAGAGTCCCCGTAAACCACAAATGCAAGAATGTGTGTGTGTGTGCCTGTGTGTGTTTGTAGACGTACATTTCTTCAGTCCTGCTGTAATCCTGGATTCTCCTCCATGATCCACACTAGAAAACACACACACATTCAGACAGTCAACTAACTGTTGCTATGCAGTTGCCTAGATGCTCAGAGTGGTTGCTACATAGTTTCTAAAGTGCTTGGGGTGGTTTCTAGCCTGTTGTTTTGCAGTTGCCGGGGTACACAGAATGGTTAGGCTGTTGCTAAGGTACTGGAGGTGACTGCTATGCAGTTGCTAAGGTACCTAGGGTGCTTACTAGACTGTTGCTATGCAGTTGCCAGGGTACTTGGGTGTTTGCTATGCACTTGCTAAGGTACTTGAGGTAGTTGCTAGGCTGTTGCTATGTAGTTGCCAGGGTACTTGGGTGGTTGCAGTGATGGCGATCACATGTTCTGCTATGCAGTTGCAAAGGCACTCAGTGTGGTTGCTATATAGGTGCTAGGGTGTTCTGGGTGCTTTCTAGAGTGTTGCTATGCAGTTGCTAAGGTACTGAGGGTGGTTGCTAGGTTGTTGCTATATGGTTGCAATGATACTTGCTGTGTGGTTGATAACACATTCTGGGTGGTTGCTAGGCTGTTGCTATGTTGTTGTCAAGGTACACAAGGTGGTTGCTAGGGTATTGCTGTGCAGTTGCTAGGGTACATGGGGCGGGTGTTGTCCTGTCCCCGACTGGATCTTTACAGGTAACTTTACAGGTAAAACAAACGAATAGGTGACTGTTTGTGTTCACTGTACAACAACACACGATAATGTTACAGGATTGTTTTACACACAATATTAAACATCCCTGAAACTTCCGTCGTCACAACTACAATATGAGAAAAACATACAGTCGTGGTCAGAATTATGATCAAAAAGGCTGTGAAAATAAATCTGCATTGTTTATTCATTTGATCTTTGGTACAAACTCTCCTCCTCATCATGCATTAAGACGATACAGACACACGTCCTCTTACAGGAAGATTTGTAACATCTTCATTGTTGATTTTCAGAGCTTGAGCTCTTTTCTTATAGACACTTAATCATTTGTGAGGCTTAACAATCTTTGCTGCACATCAGAACTATATATTTTTTGTTTTCTACTCATTGTGATCAATGATTAAGGGAATTTGCTCTTTGTATTACCTCACAATTACACTCCTGGATAATTTCATTTTCTTTGTCATGCTGGTGTGATAAAAAATGGAAATCTGAATGGAAATATACTTTAGAAAGATTTTACTCAAGAATTTCTAAGGGTAATTGTGGCCGTTCAAAATTATTTATTTCACAATGAGATTTTTATTAGATATTAGATATTTTAATATATTATATTATTTAATTAAAGATCAAATAGATAAACAATGCAGATTTATTTTATTTTATTCATCCTTTTTTTTTAAATCATATGTAACAAGGGTACCAACAATTCTGACCATGACTGTATATATAAAATAAAATTAATTAATTACACTTGCACAATTAGATTTGTAGAAAGCACATACTTTGTCAAAATGAGCCAAACATGCAAAATAATAAGTCTGAATAGGGACAGAAAATTCCAAAAGCAATTTGTAAAGTTTTAATTACTGTACTCACAGTTTGTGAAAATGTTAAATACAGTTAGAAAATATTAAACATGATTATAGATAATCACAAATGTTCCCAGTTTTCATTTCAGAAGTCTGCTCAGCTTAACATTCATTCACTCTCTCACACACACAAACACACACATTCAGAAACACAGAAACTTTAGCACTGCCCCCCAATTTTATCAATAAAATAGCTTCACCGCTGAAGAGCAACATTATCTTTCTCATCAAGGAGTTTGTAATATCATTTTTTTAGAAGTAATTTAAAGTCACAGCTGCACTGTTAAAAGAGAAACTGTGGTAATTCATACATACACAGTCTCTCTCTCTCTCTCTCTCTCTCTCTCTCATAAATGAACACTTGATGAATGACACTTTTCTGAGAATAGAATATGAAGTGGAGATCACTGGAGATCGTGTTTTCAGAAAGCCAGCACTTTTATACACAGCAGAGAGAGAGCGAGTACACATGGTTTCCAGGTTGACAAAAATAAGTCACACACTTAGCAGATATTTCAGTATTGCGCACGACTGAAGCTCTGTTTCGGGGATTACATCTCTATATATCAGGCAACCTCAGTTGTGTTCCTCTGTGGCCAGATTAAACCTTGTTGTAGCCTTTTTATTATACTTCATTCATTACTTTTTAGTAACCTCGCACTTTTCCACTAAACCCTGTTCTTTGCACATGTGCTGCAGAATTGATACAGAAACAGCTGTATTTTGTTTTAAGGACCAATTCTTACTATTAACTAGTTGCTTATTATCATGCAGATTCTGTATGACTATATATTTTGGATCCCTTAATCCACTTCATACTTAATAACAGCTGGAGTTTGACTAATCTTGTCTCATTTGAACATCCTGTCAATGTAAGGTTACGTTTACACGTCAATGATGTAGTCAAAAACTGAAAAGTTTTTCACTTGCATTTTTAAAAATATTTTACATACTCTATACGTGACAATGTTTTCCAAACGATTCATGTTTACACATATCCAAAAACTGCCAAAAATACTGTATTAAGTATGCCAGGCCAGTACCCAGGTAGCCAGAGTCAGGTCGGTTGTGGCTGAGTGTCGGCTGTGTGCTGGTCAGAAGTGATCCAGCTTTGGCCCAGTAATGGTTGCCAGATTTGGCTAGGCTTGTGATCAGTGGATCTGGCCTGATTATGGTTGAGAAATGGCACATTCAGCCTCATTCAGCCCTACTATGGGCCATATGTGTCAGTCCCAAAAATGTAATAAATTCAGGTTTTACTGCTTGTGTGAATATTTGCTCCTCAGAATGCCTAAACCCACTCACCCACACACACACACAGAAAATCATTTAGTTAGGCTGAATTACAAATTTTTTTAAAAAAAATCAAAATGCTTTAGAGATGTCAAGCCTTTTCTCTGTCAGTTTTACTTAACTGCATTACTATTTTAAGTCACAGTTTATTTGTTTTTCTTTCTTTTTTTCAGATTGTTATAAGTGTAAGTGATCAATCTAGCAGTCATTCTGTGTCTTTGATTTGAACTGTTCAACACACTGATTAGTCAATAACCACTGATTAAAAATCAGTACATTTCAATTTGTACAGATATATGTATTATCTGACTCATATTGAGTGATGCTTTTTCTTTTCTCTCCTTTGTTTTTGTCAGTAGCTGCTGCATCATGAAGACTCCACAGAACTGAGCGTCTTTGACTTTGTAAGTATATTTATTTTTTTCAGCTGATTGTCAAACATATTCTCAATATTTGTATTTAGGTTCATTAAATATATGCCATGTAGCAGTTTTTATTTATGTGTTCTTTAGTGTTTCAGTAAAATTTAATTATTTAATTACACAACATACTATGTAATAGTACTTTATGGAGTATAATAATGTGCCTTCCTGCTGTACTACGTTTGATGTTTTTGTGACTGCTTTTTCATATTTTTTGTCAGATTTGTCAAGATCATCTGAAAAAAGTGCATCTGTGCCATGTAAGTAATTAAATGTTATATTCTGCTATAGAGTAGATGTGTAAATATATGGTTTCTTTTAGGAAACTGAAATCAGATGGGCCACAATATGTTAAGATTAATGTTGTTGTACTGATTGAGTCAGGGTGTGGTGAGTGGTCAAGTAGGGCCAAAATTAATATGATTCATTTTACTGACATTTTACATATTACATTTTGAATACCCTATTACTCAAAAAGCTGTAAACTGTACCATTTCACAGGCAGTGATATTCGGCAAAGAGAGCATTGCCAAGTAGTGACCATACAGGGTGCCCAAACATTTAAAGGACTTTTTCCTTTTTGTCATTTTTAATGACAACTGTAAAATTGTATTAGTTTAAAATTAAATCTACAACATAATGAAATCTGTAAAAACTGAACTTTCTGAAATACCTGTTTAACCACATAAAGTGTTATTCTTCTTCTTTGTATACCTATGTTCATCTTTTTTCCATACGTGGTGTTTATGCTAAGCTTTATGTTTAAATTGTGCAAAATTGTGCCACATATACCAGCCTTACATTTTTTCCACCTTGCCATCTGTTTAGAAATGTCTTGGTTTCTGCATCCAGCACACTGCAGTATTTGAAAAAAAATAAAAATACACACACACACACATATTATATATATATATATATATATATAACTGCAGTGTTCTGGATAGAGAAACTGAGAAGTTTATAAACAGATGACACGGTGGAAGAGAGTAGGCCCTACAACAAAGAAATTCCTCTTAAGGTTTGCTCCAAATGTTGTTAACATTTACCATTGACATCACTGAGATCTGACTAACCATGTGTCAATATGTGTCTCTCTCTTTCATTTATTCTGTCCCTCTTTTAGGATAAACTTGAGGTCCTGAGAGTTATTAAGAGCTTCTGTAGTGTTTATATGTATTTGTTGATGTCACTTTTTACAATGGTAAATTCAAATAAATGGTCATTTCTTATATTTATATGGTGTCATTCTTACTGTGTGTGTGTGTGTGTGATATTTCATATCATATTAATCCATATTAATTAAATAAATATAGGCCTGTATTTCATATACATTTCCATTTGGGATCCAGACTCAGGCCAGTTCCAGCTAATTGTATAATCTATGCTGGTGTGACTGTGGGCCAGTGCCGGCAGCGTCGGCTCAGTTTCAGCACCCGGACTTGGGCCGATTCTGGCACGTCATTCATTCATTCCAGTGATTCACAAGAATCCGGCAACTGCAACTGGCCCAAGTTATTTCGTCCGGCTTGCTGGATTTGGGCCGTTATTGGGACAGATTATTTTGGCTACCTGGGTAGTTGGCGCTGTCACCTTGTTAGTAAATAGTACCTGTAGGACAGTAAAATCGACACGTATTGTGCATGTCTACATACCAAACCCGTACTACGCACACACATGACGTCACCGTCACCAAAGATTCCCATATTGGGTGTTTACACAGAAACAACAACGGTGGCATTTTCAAAAACTTGCACTTTGAAACCTATCTTCAAAATGATGCATTTTCAGTCCCCAGTGTAAACGAACAGGCTAAACACATAAAAAGTTTACCATTTTTGTCTGAAAACATTGTTATGTAAACGGCCCCTAAGTCAATGAGATTTTTCCCAGTTTTATTGTCATTTTTATGAAAACCATAAATCTAATCAGTTAGAAAATATAACAGCATACTAAATCAGAACAGTCTGAGGATCTGAGCTGTATTTGGTGGATGAACTGTATCTTGAAAACTCCAGAAGATGCATTTTAGAAGTCTCAGAAGAAGAAGAAGAAGAAGTCAACCTAGTTACCAAGTCAACCTAATTACGATTTTGAATCACAATTTTGTTGTTGGGAAATTGTGTTTTATATGACTAAAGTTACTGCATACTAAAATGTATTTAAATTGATTTCCAGGTCTCTTATTTTCAAAGTTGTATATATATATATATATATATACACAGGTGCTGGTCATATAATTAGAATATCTTCAAAAAGTTGATTTATTTCACTAATTCCATTCAAGAAGTGAAACTTGTATAATGTATACATTCATTACAGACTGATATATTTCAAGTGTTTATTTCTTTTAATTTTGATGATTATAACTGACAACTAATAAAAACCCCAAATTCAGTATCTCAGAAGATTAGAATATTAATTAAGACCAATACAAAGAAAGGATTTTTAGAAATCTTGGCCAACTGAAAAGTATGAACATGAAAAGTATGAGCATGTACAGCACTCAATACTTAGTTGGGGCTCCTTTTGCCTGAATTACTGCAGCAATGTGGCGTGGCATGGAGTCGATCGGTCTGTGGCACTGCTCAGGTGTTATGAGAGCCCAGGTTGCTCTGATAGTGGCCTTCAGCTCTTCTGCATATAGGCTTATTTAAAGGGCATTTTGCCAAAGGATAAAAATTGCCAAAGGATAAATAATGTCATGATTTTGGTGTTTAAAATCAAGGGTTTTTTTTTTTATATAAAAATATGAAATGTTGAAAAAAATACAAAGATAAGATACTTTTAAATATGAAAGTAAACCACCAATAGGTGGCAGCAAGTGACTGTTTTAATGAATGAGTCACTTAGTCATGCCTTCAAACCATAGACTGTAAAAAAAAAACATGGATGTAGTGTCCGTGACATCACTTGTAGATTTCTGAAGAGATTTTTTATTTTTTATTTTTATGATGCAGATTATTCACTCAGTGCCAGCTGTCAGTCTGGGGCTATCTATATTTCTACAAGTGTGAGGACTGCTGTGTCAGCCTAGCATGTATTACACATAAAATCAGTAATAGTTCGCAATTAAATCCCTTTTCTACCTTTTCTTGTAACTCAATAAAATCCTTGGCAATGAACATCATCAGAGATGTGTAGGGTATCAGAGCGAATCAGACAAATTGAAGATCCAATCAGAACATTTGGTTGAAACCAAAGAGCCAAATTCCACAAAGAGGCCCCGACTAACTAGACCACGTCATAAATCTGTCCATGCTACTCTGGCACCAGCCAGCCTGAAGTAAGACTAACCAACCAACTTTCACAGCTTTGAACAACTTGCAACATTAACACAAAACAACACAATTATTGATAATCCCAATTCAGAAAGGAGATTGTCAATATTGGGGCAAGACACCCAAGACCATTGGTCAAAGATACAGCATATCAGGACCATCACATGAGGAAACTTTGATGGGTGGTGCTCCCCCACCCAAGACAAGAACCAGACTGAAATTCCTTCAGAAGTCTTTTGTTCCTCAGAACATGCCCTTAGTTCATAGAATGACAGAGAGACTGTCCTTTTTACCTAAATATGCACCAAAATGATGCTTAAAAGGACTTATGAATGAACATCAGACCATTGCATAACTCCCTACTATGTATGCTACCCACACATTTGTCTATTACGTTCTAATCACTCGTTGTGTATGTCCTTTTAATAACTATCGAACAGCTTAGGGGTTTATATTTGTGTTTGGTATGTATGAGTTTGAAAATGTATGCTTTGAACGTTTCCACCGATCAATCCTTTGTAAAATGTATTATATTCACGTTATAGAAATCATGGCCAAATTATACTCCGCAAGAGTGGGAAAATTCTGACCATGTGACTGATAGTGACTGACTTAGCCATGCTCTTAGCCATCATTTTTGCCGCTGCTTTTTGCGTTCTTTGAATGTTTCCTGGCTTGCACGCCAGCCACTCCTCTAAAACGAAACAATGAGGAGATCGTCACATTTCTTTCTTTTACTTTAATTTTTCTTTCCGTTGAGAGTTTCGTGTTCTAAGTAAAGTTTTGCCGCTAAGCCGTGTCTCAGACTTCGTGCCCGCCTCAAGACTTCAACCAGCGTACACGACTCCATCCTCCAGCCAACGCCCAAGACATCACTTCGAACAACTACGAACTTCCAGCCAATCAACAACCTTGGGAAACCCCCCTTCTGCAACGACGTCATCGAAGGGAATCCCTTAACACAAAGGCAACGCAAGTACAACCTCCAGATTCTAGCTGAACCGGTGCATTTAATATAAAGTTTAATAACCTAATTGAGAAACTCAGTGCGAGGGTTAATTAAGTGATTGATGGTTGTTCAGGTCTAAGCAATTGCATATACGTATGCTATAAACTTGGGATTTCATATTTTCACTCTTCTAAACTCATTCTTTCCTCATCTCTCTCTCTCTTTCTGCAATTTGTATGAATGTGTGAATGCGCGTCTATGTGTTAGATTAGTTTATATGTCTTAGGTTTTTCCAATAAATTCTTATTCATATTGAAAAGAGAAGTATCTTGTGTTTTGTGCTTATAAATTAATGTCTTAAACTGCCGACCTTGTTACCGTGCTATAAATAGTGTTTTCACTATATTTTGGATAGTAATATCCATTGCAGAGTTGAGGTTGTACGGCTCGTTCAGTGAATCGCTGGCCGACTCATTGATCCGCTGTAAAACGTGAGATTCTGTTCAATCTTAAATGATTCCCTTTGAGCTAAATTGACTTCTGTATACCCTACAGATGTTTAATTTACAATCATTCTGAGGATTATTCCTACTTGCTGACGTTTATCAATCAACTGTTGTTCTTATATATTAGGCTATTTTCATTTAATTCGATGCAAAACAGTATGCTAAGTATTTCTTGCATCCTTTAATATTAGTGAACATTGCAAATAAATTGGCTGCAAAACGGTATTAACTTTTAGTCTGGTTGTTACGGTCAGAATTATAAATTAAATCACATTATATCCTATGAGGTAATGAATACTCACTAGATTTTACACAGATGTTACTATAATGATTCTGTAAATGGTGATCAGCACCCAAATATTGTATATAATGTGGTAGTTACTGCCTTTTATCTTGGCGTGACATCTCACTTTTTGTAGACAATGCAAAGGAGTACAATAACTTCAAAATAGCAACAAAAATCAGGTTTGAGATCATTTTCATTAAAACAATTAATTGCCAGATTTTCACTGTCCTACCTATAATTAATTTTTCTGGAAAAATAAAAATCAATTTTTCTCAGTTTCACACTCCAAGGAGTCTTCTGCCTTGTAGGGCAAAGCAGTAATCCGCCTGTCACTCAAGTGGCCACACCCTTAATTATGCAGAACTTTAAGGCTTAATATAAATTAAACGGATGAGTTATAAAAAAAACTCACCCCCCATCCCCCCACAGGCAAGTGCCTGTCTTCATGAATGGACTGAATCATTGACTCAAAATGGTTCATTCAGAAACACAGAATCATTTAGTAACGAAACACTGCTGTATGTTGCTCAGAAATACGTGACTGTTCTGCTGTGATAATTGTTTTTAACTTTTTTTTTGTTATCCAAAATCAATGTCACATTTACAAGTGTGGTTTTCAGGGAAAACTGCAGTCTCTTGGTCGTGAGACATTGTATAACTAAAACTAAAACTTGATTTTTACTGCAGTTTGTTTCTTCTGTGTGCAGTTGTTCATTTGTGTTGATTTCTCCACAAGATTGTCTCACGCACAGACAGGCTGCATGATCCTCAACTGGCGTGACCTTATTACTGTCAATACATTATTCATTAGCAATTGCTGTTTACACCAAAATTAATAAAATCAGAATCATTCTCGCCAAACCGTCAGTGCTTCCCCAATTAGATGTTTTGATCAGAATAGTTAATAGTAAAATAGTAAAATTCTCTTTCATGTGCCCCTTCAAAAAATCCACTTGTCCAGACAAGCATTAATATCAAGCTCTGTTATAAAATTCAACCTGTCAAAGTGTCTAGTGGGAGTGACCGTGTTACCCGCCACTGCTGAAATCCACCTGTTAATGTCAAGCCCTGGTTACAAAACCGGTTATGTCTATGAAGGCAAACAGCTAGGAAAGAAATTGCATGTTTTTATTAGATCTGTTTGGCAGCAGCGTAATATACAGTAAATAAATCAATAAATCCACTGCTCTCTTGTCTCCTTTGAGGCTGGGAAAAACACAATGGCAGTGCAGTGGGTGGAAACATGCAGATATTATAATAATATTATAATAAGACTCCTTTCTACGTCACAGGGGGAGCGAAATCTGAAGCACTCATTTTTTTCCACAAGCTTGCAGAGAAAGTCTTACCAAAACAAAAGTTACTGGGTTGTCCTTTTTCTTGTTTTCTGGGTTGGTAGATGCACCGGAGACCCGATTATAGCTCTTAAACATGGAAAAAGTCCTATTTTTATGTCACCTCTAATACATGCTAGAATCATGATAGCAAAAATAATAAATACATTTGAATTAATTATTATTTTAACTCTTAGGAGGTCTCCCATCCAGGTACTGATCAGGCTCAACCCCGGCAACCAGGCAAGAGCTGCAGAGTGTTTGCTGCTGGCAGTGCAAACATTATTTTCTATAAATTATCAATTGTGAATGATATATATGAATATATAGTGATCCTGCAATTGAATGTATTACTTAAACATCACACAATGAAGTATGAAAAAAACTTGAAAGCTTTGATAGTAAGTTTGATAGTAAAACACTATTTGAAGTAAGTTTGATGGTGAAACACTATTTATACAGACAGTTAGCTCATTAACTTGCCATTAATGTAAACCTAATTTTACGGTTAACTTGCAGGCTTATATCATAGATAGTTATTTAAAATCATATTATTATTATTATTTAGTGTTTTTTATTTTATTTATTTTATTTTGAAAATCCTGTTTATATTATAATCTACATGGTTTAATCAGAGGTGTAGTGAGGGTCACTGACAATAATTTCCAATTTTCATTCCCAACTGAGAATGAAAGTTTTTTTTCTCCATTTCTGTCACCTGGTGGAGTTTGAGTTCCTTGAACTGAAGAGCTGCTTTACAGCTGAATCACATCCTGCAACACTGAGACTGGTATTGAACTGAATTGTATAAAGCACTGTAGAAATGAAGGTGACTTGTAGGAGAAGTCCACTTCCAGAACAACAATTTACAAATAATTTACTCACCCCCTTGTCATCCATGATGTTCGTGTCTTCCTTTCTTCAGTCGTAAAGAAATTATGTTTTTTGAGGAAAACATTTCAGGATTTTTCTCCATATAATGGACTGATATGGTCCCGGGATTTTGAACTTCCAAAATGCTGTTTAAATGTCTCTTCAAACGATCCCAAATGCATTTGTAAATGATCCAAGCCAAGGAAGAAGGGTCTTATCTAGTGAAACGATCGGTCATTTACATAAAAAAAAAAATACAATTTAAATACTTTTTATTCTCAAACGCTTGTCTTGCCTTGCAGTCCTTGAACTCTGTGTATTCTGACTCAAGACAGTTTGGGTATGTCGAAAGACCATATTTTCTCCCTCAACTTCAAAAATCATTTCAAAATCATCCTAGTTCCAACCCAGTCTTCGCAAAGTGAACATGCAAAAAAGATCAAACACCCTGAACAAAAAAAAAAGAAAAACAGTGATATAGGACAATTTTGAAGTTGAGGGAGAACATGAGATGGGAGTTTTTTAACATATCCTAACTGTCTTGAGTCAGAATACAGAGTTCAAGCAGAGTAAGACAAGACGAGCATTTGACATTAAAAAGTATATAAATTGTATTATTTTTATTAAAATAACCAATCGTTATGCTAGATAAGACCCTTCTTCCTCGGCTAGGATCGGCTGGGATTTACAACTGCATTTGGGATCATTTGAAGACACATTTAAACAGCATTTTGGAAGCACCACATCAGTCCATTATATGGAGAAAAATCCTGAAATGCTTTCCTCAAAAAACAATTTCTTTACGACTGAAGAAAGAAAGACATGAACATCTTGGATGACAAGGAGGAGAGTAAATTATTTGTAAATTGTTGTTCTGGAAGTGGACTTGTCCTTTGACTTGTCTTATTTTGTGGTGTACTGGCATTTGTGTTCCTTGTGTTTTTTTTCTCTGTGTTTCTCCCATTTCTTTGTCAGGAAGCTGATCACAGCAGCTAAGAAACATTTTCCAGAGTGCTGTCTCTGTCCTGCCTAACTTTTTTGTTGAAACTGTTGTGCATTCTTATGGTTTAGTTTTTTTTGTTTGTTTGTTTAATCTGAGGTAATGTCAACTAATTTACTGTAATAGTGATATCAACATGTAACTTGTAATATTCAAAGTTAGGCCTTTTTGGTTCCTTTATTTACAAGTTGTAGACCATGACGCAGGCTCCTGTTCCGCCCCGGAGGGCTGCTTCGCCTCCTGTTCCGCCCCGGAGGGCTGCTTCGCCTCCTGTTCCGCCCCGGAGGGCTGCTTCGCCTCCTGTTCCGCCCCGGAGGGCTGCTTCGCCTCCTGTTCCGCCCTGGAGGGCTGCTGCGCCTTCTCCCCCTATTCTGTCTGCCTCCTCTGTCCCTGCTTTCCCGTTACTGTGTGCAACTTAAACTATCATTTTGAATATGTTTGTTTCTACCTTTTATGAAATCTGTAGGAAGGTTTCTGCCATTTTTGTTGTATTTTCACTGTCTGCTCCTGTTTTGTGGCCAGTTAGGGAGTTAAAGTAATGTTTTTTTTTTTTTTGTTATTTTGTTTTGTCTGAACAGTTTATTTTGGATTTTACTCCTCAAACTAGTGATCTTTAATGTTTTTAGATTGTTGCATCCACTAGAAACTGCTAGACTTGTATAGATATACAGAGACACTGAAATGTTTAAACAATAAAACCCAAAAACTTCCTCCTGCTTGACATACTTGAGTTTGCAGTTTGGATTCTTCAGTTTTTCGGAAAGCAGCTTGACTCCTGAATCTCCTGGGTGATTGTAGCTCAGATCCAGCTCTCTTAGGTGTGAGGGGTTTGAACTCAGAGCTGAAGACACATAATTACAGCCTTTCTCTGTCACCATACAGCCAGACAACCTACAAAAACATACAACAACAGTCCATATCACATTAGTGTGTTTGTTGTTTCTTCTTATATTGAACTGATTATTCAATAAAAACAACTGGTCACAAAAAATTTGCTCCCCTAAGCAATCAGTGGAAATAGCCCGATTCAAGGCTTGTCGCAAATGACTTTTTTGTCCAAAAAAAAATCCTCAATCGTGTGTTGTCATTAAGATTAATTTACTGTCCCTGGTCACGTCAGAGCCTGCGAGATCCCAAATCATAAGTATCAAACATATTCTAGTCTGATATTTATGACTCTTGATCATGCTGCCTCTGATGTGATACCTGTGATAGTTCCCCAGATCTCAATCCAATCAAGCATCTGTGGGATGTACTGAACAAACAAGTCCGATCCATGGAGGTCCCTCCTCACAACTTACAGGACTTAAAGGATCTGGTGTTAACATCTTGGTGCCAGATATCAGATATTCGGGGGTCTAGTGGGGTCCATGCCTTGATGGGTCAGGGCTGTTTTGGCAGCAAAAGGGGGACCAACACAATATTAGGAAGGTGGCCATAATGTTATGCCTGATCAGTGTATACATACACATACATATATACATTTACGTGTGTGTGTGTTTATTTGCTGTTGTACATGAATTACACTGAATTATTGATCCTGCCTTTCATTTACATCTGGAAGAGAAATTCATCTGCATTTTATCTACACTACATACTTGCTGTGTTTACATGATAAAGGAAACAAAAATGTGAGAATGCTGAATCTATGCTTGACAAGCTCCTCTCATCATCTCCACAGGTCTCTTCCTTAGTGACTGGTGATGTTGTTCCAGACCATCATATCAATAATGCTCTTGTTCCATTCAAAATAATCTTGATTGATGACCTGAATGTTCTGAAACTTCAATTATGAATAATTTGGACATTTACATGTAAAGAACAGAAGTTGTCCCAGGAGGACTACAAATCAAAATTCATAGCACAATATTCATAAATATAGGATTGTTTTGACAAACTCTTTTAAAGACTCTTCTAAAAACTTTAGATCTGTTCCCTAGCATCTAAAAAGAAGAGGTCATGATTTCTTACGTAGTCTATTAGGGTAACTTTGCTTTCATTTGAAATTTGTCTTTACCTTCTACATATCGTTTCACCTCGCTCTACAGTTCTTCTCTGTCCATGTTTTTGTACAGTTTCTCCTCTTGCTCTTTCCACTACACCAATGTTCTCCTCTCCACTTCTCCCTCTCCTTCTCCTCTCTTTTTATATCCACCTCTCTGCTCATCTGTCTACCTGTTCCACTCTTCTTCTTCTCTCTTTCGTTACACACCCTATTCTACTCACTCTACTCCCTTTTAGACTTAAGACCTGTTTTGCACATAGCCTCTCGATAGTGCTCCTAGCTTGTGCAGTACTGTCAGAAGTTATTCTTGAAAATGCAGCAGTTTTGCAGTTTGCAACCAGATTTATCTAGCCTTATCGCCAAATGACTACAGCCCCGTTGACTCCCTCTGCCAATGCATTGATAAAATTAACAGTTGAATGTGCCAAAACTTTATTCCGTTAAACAAGGATAACTGCATTTGGAAACAAAGATGAAGTTCTTAAGGTGAATGCATACCTTGACTCTAGGGGTTAAAACTAAAAATCAAGTCAAGAATCTTGGTGTGATTCTGGAGTCAGACCTTATTTTCAGAAGTCATGTCAAAGCAGTAACTAAATCAGCACACTATCATCTCAAAAACGCTACAATAATTAGATGTTTCCAGTCAAGACTTTATCACCAGCAGGGTGGATTATTGTAATGGTCTCCTCACTGGGCTTTCCATTAGACAGCTGCAGCTCATCCAGAACGCTGCTGCCAGAATTCTGACTAGAGCCAGAAAATCTGAGCATATTACACCAGTCCTCAGATCCTTACACTGGCTTCCAGTTACATTTAGGATTGAAGGATTTTAAAATATTATTACTCATTATAAATCACTAAATGGCCTTAGACCTAAACACATCGCAGATATGCTCACTGAAAATAACAGACCTCTCAGATCATTAGGATCAAGTAAGTTAGAAATATCAAGGGTTCAATCCAATTTCATCAGCTTTCTTTCTTTCATCAGCAGAATCAGCTTTCAGAAGAGATCAGATGTGCTAAATCAGTAGCCATATTTTAATCTAGATCTGTTTAGCTGTGCATTTACTAAATGAGCACTGTGCTATGTCCGAACTGATTGCACAGTATTTTATGTATAATCATTTTTATTCTTAATACAATCCACATCTACAGAGAACTGTATAAACATGAAAAAAATGCCTGCAAACCCAGCAAAATTCCTGAGGCCCAGATCAGACCTACAACTGACATTTTCATCTGGCCCACATACTGCGTGGAATGATGGCCCTTTGGCAGTTTAGTCCTGTTTGCCAGATTTTGGCCACAAGCCAAAGGAAGGCCCAATGTCAGGCATGAAAATAAATAAATAAATAAATAAATAAATAAATAAATAAGTAAAAAAAAAAACAGAACTGGACCAATCTAGGCAACACTGATTTTAATTCTGGCCCAGATCCAAACACCTTGTTCCGGCCCACATACCACGTGAAATAACAGCATTTGGGCAGTCCCAGATTTGGGCATCAAGTAAGCCTTGGCATTGGCGCATGTAAGCCAACCAAATAAACCAAAACTGGCCCTAATGTGGGCCACAGTTGATTTTTATTTGAACCCTGCCCGTCCCCTCATGTGGTCCACATGCTGCATGGAATGGTGGCATTTTGGCAGTGGTCCACAAGCAGGCCAATGCACAGCCACATTTTAGCTAATAATGAACCAAATAAAGCATACATATATATGATCAGGGCCACACTAAGCCTTAAGTGAGTTATGCATCAAAAACACTCTACATATTATGAAGGGAAATTTAAAAATGTCCTCCTTAAAGGTTCAAATAATTTGGTAAAACCATCCAGACCAAAGTTTAGCACAAGCAGCAATTCAAATGTCTCTGACTTTAAAAACAGTTCTTCACAAGTTTGAACCCAAATGCTTCTCACTCAGACTCTACATATACAGTAAGTCTGTATGATCTATCATTATAGTGCACCTCTGTTTTTGTGATGCATAGTACACTTACAGTATATAAAAATACTGCCAACAAAAGCATTTTTCAAAAAATAAATTGGTGATTATGTAGCCCTCTTAAGACACATTTCCAGATCAGCTTGCATTAGTTAACTGTGTTGCATCCTACTAAAAGTAGCCAAATTTTATTAAAATATTTAGGCCATATTTACAATTTCAAAGATACATTTCAATTAGCCAGTATCAAGTGCTACCTCCAAACCAGAAGTGGCCCTCATCTGTTTTGTGATATATGGGGCATATCTGCCATGTCAAATGTGGGACAAGTTAGTCTTACACACTGATTACCCAATGCTGACTCTGCCATATATTTGCCAAAAGTGGCCCAAATTGTTATTAATTATTTGGGCAATATTTGTCATTTTATATGTGGGCCACTTTAGGCTCATGCCCAAATTTGCCAGTGCTTACACTGCCATATCATTGCCAAAACTGGCCCAGATTTATTTTATATATAATTGGGGATTGTTGACCATATTTAGTTTACACCCTGATTAACCTTTGGGCCACTTTAGGGTCAAATTCAGATTACACCTTGCTGTGAACACTGCATCTTTGCCTAAAAAGGCCCACAAGTGATTTAATACATTTGGGTTATTTCTGCTATTTTACATGTGGGCCACTTCAGGGTTACATCCATTTTGTCCGGGCCATAAGAAGGCCAGCAGTCGTCTTAAGTGGCCCACATCCGGATAGTATCTGGGAATGTTTTTGTCTCTTGTTCTGGCATTGCGCTGAGAGCAGATTAAACATTGTTGACAAAATTCAATGGCCATTTATTGTGGTAGCATTTTGTTAATTATTTTATGGAAAACCAGTTACCTCAGTATCTCCAGCTGACAGTTTTGACTCTTCAGTCCTTTAGAAAGAAGTTTCACTCCTTGATCCTGCAGGTCATTGTTACTCAGGTCCAGTTCTTTCAGGACAGAGTTTGAGGATTTCAAAACTGATGACAAATTCCCACAAGACTGAGCAGTAAGATTACATATGGAAAACCTGAACAAGAAGAACACAGTAATTGAAAACAGAATTAATCTTAATGTGATCATTTTTAATAATAAAAAAAAATAATAATAAATAAATAATTTTTTATATTAATAAAAATAAAAACATTTATACTAATAAAAATACTAATAAAAAATAGTATTTCAAACTCCAACCTCAATATCTTCAGCTTAGAGTTTGGACTCTTCAGTCCATCAGAAAGAAGTTTCACTCCATGATCCTGCAGGTCATTGTTACTCAGATCCAGCTCTCTCAGGACAGAGTTTGATGACTGTAGAGCTGAAGACAAACTTTCACAGGACTGGGCAGTGAGATGACACCCACACAGCCTGTAAAAGAGAACAAAACAAAAAGGCATATTAATGTGAATTTATTAGATAGGTTATAGTTTATAATCTGGAGTGCATGTTTGTACTGAACAACACGTTATAATACGAACACAATACCAAAGCACTTCTATATCTTTTCAGAAATATTATAGTTCATTAGTAGTTTATAAACTGTAGTTAATACATTTGTAGCATCTGGACCAATCAGACATACAGTTATTTGTTACATTTAACAAATAGTATTTAAACCCAAAAGGGCCAGCTACATGCTGGAGCTCTGGAGACAACCCCCCCAAAGCAACTAACACCCCAAAAGGATGACTATCTGATAAGAGGTTTTATTGCTTCAAGGAATGCATGCAGAGCACACTACATTTCCCTATAGGAAAGACACAATGCCTATAGAAATGGACTCTTTCCTATTCATTCACAGACAAACCTTTCTTTGACCTTCCTATCACACATAGCCCAGGTCATTGTGTACAGTATTACTGCATTGTATTTTAATTTTGTCTGTTGTATTTGTCTTTCTACTGTTTTATGCATGCGTTATGATAGATGACTAGTCGTTTACCCACCTATGTCATGTTTGGTTTCTTTGAATTCGTATTTTGATGATCTAAAAGATGGTGTAAATTAGATGTTGATACCTTTGCAACATGTTAGTGTTTTAAGAAACCTTAGTAGTTTTTGCATCAACACCCAATCGAATTACATATGCAAAATACCATGCTCACAGACAAAGAGTCGTAAACTTTCCCTCCAAAGGTGAAAGTTACCATTGGTTTGCGGACCTCCTGGAGGTGCAGCCTTGTCTCACATGAGTTCTTTCAGAACCTAAGAGGATGAGGAGGATGAGCTAGAACTCGTCGGAACTCTAAGCTGCGCCAGGCCTTGCGGCCTTGTCTTTCCATTCTCCAAAGATCACAGGACTTCAGCTGGGTCCCTCTCAGCTCTTGGTTCTTCTTCAATTTTCACATGGGAAGAAACTCCCAGTCACCATCGAGTCAGAACATCTTTGGAGTTCATCACTCTTCGGACCCGAAAGAACGTGATCGCGATTCCAAAACCACCACTGCTCCAAACCATTGAGACTTTCACCCGAGACTGCATTTGGACACTTGTTCATCGACCAAGGCAATGCAAGTATCGTACATTTAACTAAACAAAACAGAGGTTTAGTTCAAGCTGTAGACAGCACTGATGGTTTCACTCAGGTGGTTAACTGACTCTTTTCATAGCTACATTCTCTGGTCTCTCTAACTGCTTCTCACTGACCCTTCCCCCATGTATGAATGATTTCATGTTGTTTGTTTAGATTAGTTATGTGTTAGTCCTTCGTTAATAAACTCTTGTGCACAAATTACATGAGTTTTGATTCTGATTCTGCCTTGTAAATTAATGTCCCTTTACGATTCTGATTCGAGCTACATGCTCTAATGCAACAGTACTTTAAGAAAGTTATTTTCTGTGCCCAAAAAAATATCATTTCTTAGAGTTGATATAAAAATTATACTGAATGTTCGCTGGACAAACAGATTAGTTGATGGAAAATTAATTCTGCTACAGTTACTACTGGCAGCTGATATAAATAATTGTAATTAATCATAATTAATTGCAATTATTTATATACATTTCCCTTTGAGCTAAATCTCAACACATTAGTAGACCATATACAAATAGTGAGTTAATTTATTGTCATATATAATACTTTGTTAACAACTGCAGATTGTTCCCACTTTAGATTGGGTCACAGAAAATCTGAAAATGTCATAAATTAAGTGCTTTAAACCACCCTTTATTGGACATTAATTGCACCAAAATTCAGTGATCCTTAAAATGTTTACAAATACATTAAGCACACATACACACATTGGGTTTCCAGGGACCTTGCATAGTACACTGTATTAATTATACTGTATAAACTGTATATCCATTTGTCACTAACCCTAACTCTAAACCTACTCCTAATCCTAACTGATGTATTTTAATAATTTTAAGTTTAACTAACTGATGTATTTTAACAAATGTTTAATGTATTTGTACATTTTAAGAAACTCTCAATACTAATGCAATTAATGACCAATAAAGATTAATACAATAAATGAAATTATGAAAATTAACCAAATACAGTGACTATAATGAAGACCTCACTGTTTGTATATAGTCTATTAATATATTAACAACAGGTTATGAACTATTGAATAATTACAGTTTGCAAATAATTTGTAAATGCTTTTTTACTGTACACTTTTTTTTTTTTTAATTTACCACTTTATCTATTAAAATGTCATAAGTAACTTAAGTAAACACAAATCACAACATCTCCAATGACTGAAAAATCTCAGGGTCAAATCCTGAAGGTTAAGCTCATAACTCATCTGTGGATTTGTGCTCAACACTGCAGCAAATTGTTCATGAATCAAACTGATCCAGTTCAACTCACTGATTCAGTGATGCAGTCACAGCAGTTGTCAAGTTATAAACACACTGAATCTGTCC
Source organism: Cirrhinus mrigala (assembly GCA_036247105.1). Lineage (NCBI taxonomy): Eukaryota > Metazoa > Chordata > Actinopteri > Cypriniformes > Cyprinidae > Cirrhinus > Cirrhinus mrigala. The sequence goes on from JAMKFB010000399.1 coordinate 353,814, forward strand.
TACTGAAATGAGGCAAGAGCCAAGAATAATATGATCCTCAGAGCTGAGAATTTAACTGATACAGTGAAAATAAAGCTATTGTAATAATTAAATCCACCAGGAAGGCAACATGTTTTTTAATTAACATGAAAAGGTTTTTTTGAACTTTTGAAAAAAGTAATTAGGGAAGTTTAGGAATTATTTCATTCTCATAACTGGAAAACTGCATTACAAAATTCCAGGCTTTCCAGGATGGTTGGGAACCCTGACTGTTTTCTCATCAGGTTTTTTGAGTAGGCATTGCCTGTCTTGTGTTCTTGGAAAAAAAGCCACTGATACAATCATATTACCATATAGACAAGGGAAATATCTGCTAGTTATAATCTTTCAGGCCATTGTTACTCAGGTCCAGCTCTGTCAGATGGGAGTTTGATTGTTGTAGAGCAGAAGACACACTTTCACAGCATGTTTCATTAAAACCACAGCTGTCAAATCTGCCAAACAGAATGTTTAGTTGGATAATTTTCAGTTTCTTTTCTGCAATAACTTATTGCACTCTTAATATTTGGGGAAAATATTTCACATTGTATTTTTAGATTTAATTGTTTAGTGATGTAGAACAAAGCATTTAATTGAACATCAGTCAGTGAAATTACTCACATTGCTTTTCTGCAGCATCTCACAGCTGGAATGAGTCTCTTGTAGTTTGAAGATGATGACGTGAACCTCTTTGGGTTGAACTCATCCAGCATCTTCTCTGACATGAGCAGTATGTAGGTCAGCACTGTGCACATTGAAGATGAGAGGTTTCTTCCTGGATGTTCATCTGAGCTGAGGTAACTCTGGATTTCCTCATATAATGAATGATCTTTGAGCTCAAGTAAGCAGTAAAATAGGTTGACTGAAGCTTCATCTGAGATACCATACTTATCTTGTATTCGTTTAATGTATTCAGTTGTTTTTGTGATGCTCTCTGTGGTGTCTTCAGTGTGTGTGATCAGGCCTTGGAGCAGGATTTGACTGGATTTCAGTGAAATGCCCATCAGAAAGCGCAGGAACAGGTCCAGATGTCCTCTCTGACTCCCTGTGGTTTTATCAACAGCCTTCTGCAGTAGCTCCTGCAATGTGATATTTTCTTCTGGCTTGTTAAAGAAAAACTGAAGCTCCTGCATGTTTTTGTTCAGGTAGCAGATGAACACATGCACTGCAGCGAGAAACTCTTGAACACTCAGATGCACAAAGCAGTAGACTTTTGTCTCATGAAGTCCATCTTCCATCTTAAAGATCTCAGCGATCATTCCTGTGAACTCAGTGTCTTCACTCACATCAATATCACATGCTTTCAGATCTTCTTCATAGAACACAATGTTTTCCTGCTTCAGCTGTTCAAATGCTAGTTTGGCTAGCTTCAAAATCATGTCTTTATTTAAACGTAAAAGCTTTGTGCGTTGTCTTTCTGCTTTTTCATCATATTTCTGGCTCTTCATGTTCATCTGTATTAGCAGGAAGTGAATGTACATTTCAGTAAGTGTTGTGCTGATGTTCTCTTCACTGTTCTTGATGAGAATATTTTGAAGTACTGTTGCTGTGATCCAGCAGAACACAGGAATGTGGCACATGATGTAGAGACTACGAGATGTCTTAATGTGTGAGATGATTCTGGAGGCCTGAGTCTCATCTTTGATTCTCTTTCTGAAGTACTCCTCCTTCTGTTGGTCAGTGAATCCTCGCACCTCTGTAAATAAACCTACGTGCTCAGGAGGGATCTGATTGGCTGCTGCTGGTCGTGATGTCACCCACACAAGAGCTGATGGAAGCAGCTTGCCTTTCACCAGACTTGTAAACAGCACATCTACAGATGATCTTTTCTCAACCATCTTCAATGCTTCACTTTCAAAATTCAAAGGCATTCGACTTTCATCAAGTCCATCAAATATAAATGCAAGTTTATATTCTGTATATAACTTTGATTTCTCCAGGTCCTTCAATTCATCATAAAATTCCATTAGGAACTCATGAAGATTGACCTTTCTATCCTTAATCCTGTTAATCTCTCTGAATGGAAGCAAGAACACACAGTGTATATCCTGATTGGCTTTTCCTTCAGCCCAGTCGAGGATGAACTTGTGCACAGAGACAGTTTTTCCAATGCCAGCGATGCCTTTAGTCAGCACAATCTTTTCCTCATTATTTTCCCTTAATAATGTAAATAATTTACTGCAATTGATTGGTTTGTCCTGTGTTTGTTTCTTCCTGAAAGCATCATCAATATTCAGAATCTCACGTTCCTGATAGACATCTTTCATATCTCCCTCTGTGATAAACAGTTCTGTGTAAACAGCCTTGAGATCAACTTCATTTACTTTCTTGCACTCAAAAATACGTTCTGCTTTTTTCTTCATGTTCATTTTGTGAGTTTTCAAAAACTTCTGCAGCATCCGATCCTCTGTTAAACAGACTGAAACAAAAATGAATAAAAACATGGTGAAAAAAAACTGATTTAACTTTCTTAACATAATTAAGTTACTGCTGAATATAATACAAAATTAAGGCATTTAATTCTGGAAATGTTTTCCCATTAATTTGAATTTATATATACAGTCACGGTCCTGGTAAATATAAACAAATTTTATTTTATTGTTCATTAAAAAAAAAAAAAAAAAAAAAAATCACAAAAACATAACCTTTAAAACATCAACCTCTAAAAACTATTGAAAATGGGAGTAAATCCCATTATAAAATAAATGTTTTCCTCAAAGTCACATGGCCACAATTATTGACACCCATTTAGGGCTGTCAAACGATTAATCGCGATTAATCGCATACAAAATAAAAGTTTGAGTTTGCCAAATATATGTGTGTGTACTGTGTGTAATTATTATGCATATATAAATACACACAAATTAATGTATATGTTTAAGAGAAATATGTTATTTATGTACAAAATATTTTTATTTATATAGAGTATAAATTCTATAAAAATGATAATAAATACATATACTTGTAAATATTTCTTAAATATATACATGAATGTGCTTGTATTTATATATACATTATACTTACACACATATATTAGGCAAACTCAAACTTTTATTTTGTATGCGATTAATCGCGATTAATCGTTTGACAGCCCAACACCCATTTATTCAATAGTTCTGGAAAACCTCCATTTGCCAAGATTACATGTCTGAGTCTCTCCTATAATGCATGATGAGGTTGGAGAACACCTGACTGGAGATCAGTAATTCTGGCCATGACTGTATATACAGTCAAACCAAAAAAATTATTCAGACACTAGATATAATTTTTGATATTTTTTACTAGTGGGTGCAGGACACTAGATAGTTTATTTACGTAAGTGAACAAAGTAAACTGTGACATATTATACCAAAAAAATTTTCATACAGTGGACTACCAGTACAACTGATAAAAATTTGGGACAAATATTATTCAGACACTTTGACCCCACCATGTTTTTTCTTAAATTGCTAATGCGGCCTTTTTACACCACAGACTAAACAAAATTAAGCATTGCTTGGTTATTGGTTGACCTAAATTGGTACCATCTAATTGTGTACTTAAATTGAACATCTGACAGCTATTTAACCTATATAGCTATTTAACCTATATATATAAACTATTATTTATTATGTAAATTATAGACTTTGCACTTCAGTCGCGTTACAACAATGACACAATGACACAACTGCGCTTTCAAGTCAGCAATGCTGGAACTGATGTTTTGTTTGCGATTACTTCAACTGTTTCCTTATACCAGCAAAATCAACTGAAAACACTATCATTTACTGTCTTATTAACCCTTTCACTGGTGAGTTTAAAATATTCTATGTGACCCCCCAGAGTGAGTTTTTTTTAGGCGACCGTTATTTTAGAATGTTCGTTTTATTGTTTCTATGGCGACGCGTTATGATTGTCACGTGACACACCGCAGCCAGCGCTGTATGACAGATGTATCGCTTTTATTTCGTTTTTCCTTTTTTTATTCAAAATATTCACACACTTGCTTACCATGTCTTCGACTATCTGATCTTCCGATTCACGAATACGTGTAAGTGAGTGTATTTTGCCGTTTTAAAACCTTTATAAATGATCTGGATCGTGATCTATATCGTGAGATGGGCGCCGCCATGTTTGTTCGCGCTGCCGTTCAGAGAGTCCTGTCAGCCGGATTTACAGCACGTATATTCACCAGTTTCTCCCGATGCACATGCAAGTAAGTGGCTGGTGAACTGGGAAAGAAATAGAGTGAATTATATCGTTACTTACACTGTGTGTATCTGATATGAATCAAACACGTCTGCAAATTATACTTGAATGGATTGTTATTGCTGCTTCCATAGACATCCGTGTGTATTTTACAAACTCTAAATGTATTGTTTAACTAGCACTTATGTGTATTTAAATGTCTGAAACCCAAAATAAACGTTACGTGGTTGAAAACACTGCATAATTGTGACAAGCGTAGCACGCTTCTCTTTCTGGCTCAGCGCCAGCCAACGCGCGAAAACGCAGTTTGAATTTGGCAGTTGCGTGACGTCACCGAACGTTCTAAATCCCATATGTGGGACCGTACTCCCAGGGGCACAGAAAATAGAATCCCATATGTGGGACCGTACCGCTCAAAGGGTTAATAATGCATCACTGTAAAAGATCTTTTGTAAAATAAAGAAAACAAATAGGATGTCACTTTCTGCCATTTGAGTTTCCTTGCTGTCACAAAAATGAACTGAAACTCAGCATATATAGGCTACATTACGTGTCACACTTTTTCCCTAGTTTATCTGTTAACTAAATCAAGTATATTTCAAGTATTTATTCCTTGTATGTATATAGGCTATGAACTGCATATTATATATATATATCTCGTTAGAATTTGATATAATATTTAGTATTCTACATCTAGGTGAAAAAATATATAATTGGTACTACTGTCTGTTCGAAATAATTGAAAATAAACCTGACATAGTAGATTTGTTGTTTTTTTTCCAGTTGTACCGAAATTGTATCGAACCGTGACTCCTGAACCGTGACGTGTGTACAGTTACACCCCTAATATATATATACATATATATTTAACCTTTGCAGCATATAAACGACGTAAAAAACAACGACAATATTTTTATATTTTTTTCTTTATTACCTTTGGTGTGTTTGTTCTCTAACTGTTCAGCAAGATGGTTCTGGTTCATCTTTTTCAGGATATCCAGTGTGATCTTCACAGCTCTTTCTGGTCCAAAACGATCCAGCATCTGATCTACTGTGTCAGTTGCATCTGCTTCCTCCAGCACAGAAACTGGAATAGGTCCATCTTCTCTTAAGTAGCTCTTAAATCTCTTCAATTCTTTTTTTTCCAGATCATCCAGTGTGTCATTAAGCAGTTGTTTAACAGACGCCATCGTTCTTCACTGACTGCTGTTGAACATGAGGAAAATGTTTTACAATAGGTTCACTCTTACTGCACACTCACTAAATAGGGCCTGAAACTGTATTTTTTAATGCTTAAGTTAAAAAAATGATAACCACCCACCTCAGGAGATCATTTTTAATTTAAATATTTATAACACTATTTCCTCTAGACCAGATGAAATTTCACCATTTGGATGATCACTAATTTCCTTCTGTTAAATCCATATGATAGAGATTTGATTAATTTGACCAAAAACCTCTATGCTTAAGAAGATGATTTATTTATATATTATAGTGCCTTTCTATAGCTTAAGATCACTTTACATAGTACATTTCTATTTAGCAGGGAAAAACATGAATACATTAAGTGACCCTGGATGTGAAAACCCAGCTGAAGTCATTTTTTTGTGCTTTACAGTTTTCTACATAAAATCATCCTTCATAAAGTGAAGAACATTATTTCAAAATGTAATCTTGATATCTTTAATATTAACTGAGTAAGGCAATGTCAACGGTTGAAATAAAACTTTGATGTTTGTTAACAAAATAACAAAGGCCAAGAGTGCTGCACTGGTCTCTTCAGTAAATCAGCGGTGCTCTTTGGATATATGGAGGTAAATTTCAACTGAAAAACGAAATATTCCAAGGCACTCATATAGAAAAAAAGCCTTTAATGGACTGGGCTAAATCATTAAAACAATTAAAAGTGTAGATCTACGCATTTCGGCTACACAGCCTTCTTCAGGATACACATCACAAGTTCAAACAAGTATTCTTAAACAATCAGTAGGCAATCACAAGCAGCTGGTTAATCAATGGGAGTGGCTAGAGCTTTCCTCCTTGCAAAAAAAAAAAAAAACCCGGCATCAAATCTAACCATACAACTGTTACGAATCTCGTCGGTGTCCTGCGGTCCGCTCACCGCCAGATGTTGCTCTCACCCTGTCACTACACACAGACTGTTGCATTGCACCCCGGACTACTACTCCCATCACCCGTCGCGCTGATTGTGTCGACTCCTGTGGCCAATCAGGCGCGCTATAAAAGCCCCGGTCTTTCCCCATGCAAGCCACGGAGTATTGTTGTTGTTATTATCGTTGTTAGCGTTCCTAGTTTCCCTTGTTCTCGTGTTTCCTAGTTCCCTGTGTTTAGCGTTTGTTGTGGTTTCCCCTCTTCCCCGTCAAATAATTACTCTTGAGTCTTGGGTTTTGATGCCAAAAGATAGACTTTATTGCCGAAACAATCAAGCCGAGTTGTCTATAGAGAACTGATCTTTACTTGGTTGAGGACAGCTTTTTATACTGGTCTTCTCACGCAAGCATGTCAACCTGAGTTATTGGGGGGTCCCTAAAGTAAACACTATCATGGGAAACAGATGGTTTCTATACCATAGTCTTACTTGTAAACCTCCAACAATGGCAGGATGTGTTTTCCATTTTCTATAGCATAGCCTCACCTGTGGCCCCTACAATAACACAGGATATGCTGGCCTACCAGAATATATAGGGTAGAACTGTAGGATTATAATGGTAAAATAAATTGGATATGATTCCTTTATATTTTAGTTAATAAAATCTTCCTCACGTTCCTGCCTGGCTATCTCGTTTACGTCTGTCTCGCTGCCTGCCTTCTGGACTCTAGCTCTCCTCACGGATTATTCTCTCATCTCTACCCTTTACGGATTGCGTTCACCGCTGTATTGACCCACGCCTGTCTCACGGACTTCTCTTGTGCCTCGCCCTGTTATGCCTGTTTGCTATTGTGCCGACCCTGCCTGTTTTTCGACCATGTCTTTGTCTCGTCCCTTTAATAAAAGCATGCGAATGGATCCGCTCGCCTCTCGTCTCTCACTCAACGTAACAGAACAACTCACCGCAACAAGGGATCCAGCAGTTTATCAGTCTTAACTTGCCTGATGAGGATCCAGGCTGGACCCTGGCACAATATATTGACTTTGTTTTACGGTGTTGTGGCTCCGAATTCACTGTGGGGGAAGTGGATGATGAAGAGTCCCCTAAACATTTTTTGGGGGGAGGCAGTAGGCCGTGGGCTCCAATGGCCATGGAGTCCGGCCAATCAGGATTGCAACCATGCCACACACTGATGATTGCAAGTCCAGTGTTTGTCACCACTCCCATGCCACAGCCAGAGCCAACTTCCAAATTTGCTGCCATGTTCCAGTCAGAGTCAGCATTTAAGATGGCTGCTATGTCACAGCCAGAGTCAACTCCCAAGACGGCTGCCATGTTCCAGTCAGAGTCAGCACTCAAGATGGCCGCCATGCTTCAGCCAGAGTCCGTTCCCAAGATGGCCATCAGGCCACAGCCCAAGTCACCACCTGCCAGAGCTGCTTTTTCACCTGCCACCTCATCGGCCAGAGTTGCCGCTTCACCTGTCTGGTCTGCCATGCCAGAGCCTCTAGCCATTATGAAAGTCACACCAAGGTCTTCAGCCACCATGGACGACACTCAAGAGTTCCCAGTTGTTATGGACACCAAACCAGAGTTCACTGTCGTCAGGAGTGTTGCATTTGGAGACTATAAGGCTTTCTCTGGGCGTTTGAGGCTAGCTTCCAGTTTAGCAGACCCACCATTAAGGTCGGTGAGAGCAGCTGGCATTCTAAAGCCGTCAGTGGAGGAGTTTATAGAGGTGGTTCCTCTGTCTGCAGTGCTTCCAGTTATGGCAGTAGCTATGTTGTGTGTCTGGGTAGTACATTGCATTCTCACTCCGGAGCCAAGTCCAGTTCAAGTTTCTGTTCCTGAGCCAAGTCCAGTTCAAGTTTCTGGTCCAAAGCCAAATCCAGTCCAAGAATTCTTTCCAGAGCCAAGTCCAGTCCAAGTAGTTTGTTCCTGAGCCAAGTCCAGTTCAAGTTTCCTGTTCCTGAGCCAAGTCCAGTCCAAGAATTTGTTCCTAAGCCAAGTCCAGTCCGAGAATCCGTTCCTGGGCCAAGTCCAGTCCAAGTGTTTGTTCCTGAGCCAAGTCCCAGTTTGTTCCTAGCCAAGTCCAGTTCCAAGTGTTTGTTCCTGAGCCAAGTCCAGTCCAAGAGTTTGTTCCTGTGCCAAGTCAGTTTAGTTTCTGTTCCTGAGCCAAGTTCAGTCCAAGAATCTGTTCCAGAGCCAAGTCCAGTTCAAGTCTCTGGACCTGAGTCAAGTTCAGGCCAAGGCTCTGTTTCTGAAATGAGTCCAGTCACTGAATTCAATCTAGACTCAGTTCCACTCTGGCTGCCGACCCAGCCGGATCTACCTAAGCCACCATATGCTTCACCAGCTTCGTTCAGACCGTCATTGTCTCATCTGCTGACTCCACCATGGCCACCGCCTTCAGCTCTATTAGCTCTACCTTTGGCCTCAATCTGGTCTCTGCCTTCTGCTTCGCTGACTCCACCATGGCCACCACCTTCAGACCAATTAATTCCACCTCTGGCCTTACTCTGGTCTCTGCCTTCTGCTCTGCTAATTCCACCATGGCCACCGCCTTTAGTTCAATCAGCTCTGCCCAAGGCTTTACTCTGGTTCCTGCCCTCTGATTTGCTGATTACTCTATGGCTTCTGCCTTTAGTTTATATCATCTCTGATACTGACCTGGTCTCGACCCTCTGCTCTGTGGACTCATCTGTGGCCTTCACCCTCTGTTCCACCTCTGCCTCCCGTGCCTCTCCATGGTCCTGGCCCTCCTTCCCTCCTTCCCTCCCCCGTATCTGCCTCTGTACCACCGCCTTCCTGGACTTTGATAGTGTAGGGCGTCTGGAATCCGCCCTTAGAGGGGGGGCTATGTCACACCCGGTTGCCTGCACCACAATGAGGCAACTAGAGGGTGTTTCTGTGTGGTGTTGTGTTTCTGCCTGTTGTTTTGGTCATGGACTCCATTTCCCATCATGCTGTGTTTTTTATTAGTGTATACCTGGTTCAGCTGTATTCCATTTCCTGTTTGATTGTGTGTGTGTGTGTGTGTGTGTGTATATTAAGCTCCAGTCTGCCATTGTCGGTTGTGAGTTGTTGGTAAATGTTATCTCCTGTGTTTCTTGTGAGACCTGCTTGGTTCTGTCATGTATTTTGGACATATATCTCTGTGGATTATCATTAAAGGATCTTACACTGCATTTGGATCCGCTGCCTGTTGCCTGATTATGCTCAAACGTAACAACAACAATAAGTAATGATATTCACAAATATAAAAATCTACATGTATGTAACAATACAAATACCAAAAATAATTACAAAAAAGTTAAAAAATTAATTTCTTCATTAACTCCAGGAGGCTTAGTCCCCTTAAGTGTATAAATCCAGAAAGTTTCTCATTGTAAAAGTCGTTTCAATCTATCTCCCCCTCTTATTGAACATGGGATAGATTCAATTCCAATCACCTTAAGAGAGCTCTCACTAGCATGACCAGCTTCATTGTAATGTCTTGCCATAGGATATAACATATTTTTTGAGCGAATGGCATATTTATGTTCAGACACTCTTAAACAGTTTTCTTTTTGTTTGACCAATATAAAAATGTCCACACTCACATTCTAACCTATATATTACATGCGAAGAATTACAGTTAAGGAAGAACTCAGTTGGATACACTTTACCAGAAACTGCATCGGTAAAATTATTTGTTCTCACCATATTGTCACAATGTTTACAATTTCCACACTTAAAATGACCAGTTAGAGAACCAAGCCAATGTTTTATTTTCAGGGGCCGGAAGATAACTACGTACTACCTTATTTCTTATAGTTGGCGGATGCCGATAACTAATCAAAGGCTTTTCTGGAAAAACTGTTCCAAGAGTACTGTCACTTTCTATGATGTCCCAATTAGAATTTATAATACGTTTAATTTGTGTTGCCTCACGACTATAAATTGTCGAAAAAGAAACTCGATTAAAATTGGTATTGGAACATTGTTGCTTCTTCTTACTCAATAATTGTTTCCTATCCATAGATTTAACTCTTTCTGTGGCTCTTTTTAAAACTTTTGGATCATAACCTCTTTGTTGAAATCTACTAGTCATATCTTGTGCTTGAAATTCAAAATCATTTTCTGAGTCACAGATACGTTTCAATCGTTGGAACTGGCCATGAGGAATATTCTCAATCAACCAAGGTGGATGAAAACTGTTGGCTCTAAGGATGGTATTTCGATCCGTTCTTTTTTTTAAAAACGAGGTATGTAAATCACCATTAACATCTTTAATTATTTTTAAATCCAAAAAAATTAATTTCTGACCCAGAGTATTCCAAACTCAATTTCAAATTACAATTTGTACCATTAATATATTCATGAAACAAGTGTAATTCAGACTCCGAACCAGACCAAATCAACAAGACATCATCAATGTATCTACCCCAGAGAACAATTTTATCCAAAAAGTAATTATGAGTTGGAAAAATATATCTTTCTTCCCACAATCCCAGAAATAGGTTAGCATAATTAGGAGCAAAACAAGCACCCATAGCTGTACCTTTTACTTGTTTATAAAAAACATCTTGAAACAAAAACACATTGTTCTTAAGAGTCCACTCAATCAATTCTACAATGAAAGAAAAAGGTGGCAAACTTTCAGGAGATCTGTCGCTCAAAAAATGTTTTACAGCCTCAATTCCCTCTGCATGATCAATGTTAGTATACAACGATTCAATGTCCAACAGTGATTACCAACAGTGATTCACCCACATTTTTTTTTATCTCATTAATCTTATTCAACACATGAGTACTATCTTGAATATAAGAGGGAAGCATAAATACATAAGGTTTAATAAAAAAAAGTCCACATACTGGGATACCGGCTGTCAACAAGGCATTTCCACTGATTATAGGCCTACCTGGTGGAGTCTCTAAAATCTTGTGTATCTTTGGCAACATATAGAAAGATGGAATACGAGGATTTTTGCAGATTAGAAAATCATATTCCTTCTGAGATATCCAATTATTGTCCTTCGCTGTAGACAGAAGATCTTTCGATTGGGTCATCATTAGGGGTGCAACGGTTCAAATTAGTCACGGTTCGGTACGTATCACGGTTTTAGGGTCACGGTTTCGGTGCGGCTCGGTGTGTGTTTAGGGAAAAAAATGCTACTGACAAATTCGAAGAAAAAAAAATATTTATTGGGTTACACATACTTAAACCCTTGATCACAGCAGGCTTCTTTACAAAAATAAAATTCCAAGCAGTTTTTAATCCCTGCTAAAACCAACATTTTAACTCAAGAGAAGCCTACTTTAGAGTACCAACATAAAGTGCATTTCAAAACAAACATAATATAGCTCAGACCAAGAACACTGGGTCAATTTTTCATATTCTACTCATATTCTTTTCATATCTATTCCACTATCTTCAAGTTTTTTTGCAAGAAAATCAGTTTGTTAACATTTTCAGTTGCAAGTCGAGATCTGCTTGCAGAAACAATGTCTCCCGCAGTGGAGAACACTCTCTCGCTTGGCACTGATGTTGCACAGACACAAAGGTATTGTTGTGCAAGTTTAGCAACATGAGGATACTTGCTCTCATGCAACTTCCACCATGCAAGTGGATCTGCAACTGTCTCAATGCAATCTTCTGCCTTGTATGACATCACCTCCTCCTCTATAATATCAGTAAAGGTCTTTGTCTTGTTAGGTGCTGTAAAAAAATGTCCAAATAGCTCTGTCATAGCAGACTTCTTCTGGGGAGGAGATTCTGAGGGGTTCTGGCTTCCAGATGGTCCAGCTCCCGCTGCAACAGGCTGACTCTACAAATATATATATATATATATATATATATATAAAAATATAGAATACATTTTACAGAGCCTTAAATATTTATTTCTTAAACATTTTATTAAGCTTTTTATATATATATATATATATATATATATATATATATATATATATATATATATATATATATAACTCAAAAAATATACCTGCTGTTGTTCAGAGATTTCTCTGATGACTCCACTGCAGATGTTGGCGTACATGGCTGCATTCATGTAAGGTAGAGACTTGAATCTCGGATCAAGGAATGATGCCCTGTTGAGATACTCTTGGAGGTTAGGATCTGTGTATCTGTTTTCTAAGTCCTGAGAGATGGCTGCCTTGGCATCCTTTATGGCTAGACTCTCATCCTCTACAGGCTCCATGGATTTGAGTATCATTGTCTTCAGAGGGAGAACCATTGACAGAGATGGAGTTGTTTCAGTGCTTAAGAGGGTGGTGATTGTCTTGAGGAGTTTAAGCAGATTAATCATTTCCTCTGTCAGTTTCAGTTCACTGTCAGACGACACTGCAATGTCCTTGACATTCTTCTTAACATTTTTGTCCATAAGGGCAGAGTAGATGGCAGGCTGCTGCTCCAGATATCTCTCCATCATGTCATAAATGGTATTCCATCTAGTTGGGCAGTCATGTATAAGCTTGTGAACAGATATGTTGAGCATCTCCTGCTTGACTTTCAGGGCATGAGCAGCTGTTGTGCTTTTATGGAAAAATGTCACAACTTTTCTGACCTTACCCAACAGACGGCTTATCTGTTGAACTGCTACTGCCTTCTTGGCTGCAAGGTTCAGAATGTGAGCAAAACATCCAATTTGTGGCCCTAATCCAGTTGCTTCTTTTATGGCATTTACCATGTTTTGTGCATTATCTGTGGTGACTGGAATAGTGATGTTAGGTCTCTCCAACTTCCAGTCTGTCACTGCACTCATTAGTGCATTGGCCAAATGGCTACTTGTGTGGCTTTCAAAAAGAGGGCATGTTTGAAGGACAGAGCTTTTCATTTTGGAAATCCAAAATATAATGTGCTGTTACTGTTAGGTAACTTTCAGTTGCCCTGGAGGACCAACTATCAGTTGTCAGATCAATGTATGGTGCATTTGCAAGTTCGTTCTCAATTCTGCTCCGCGTTTCCTCATATAGGGCAGGAATTATCTTGTTGCTGAAGTGGGTACGCGAAGGGATTTCGTAACGCGGCTCGAGCGTCTTTATCAAATGCTGAAATCCCTCGTCATCAACAACGGAATAGGGTTGCATGTCCTTAGCGTTGAAAACCCCCAGCGCTTCAGTTATCGTTTTGTGTCTGTCCGAATTAGAACCGAGTGCCTGTTTAAACAGAGAAGGCAACGTCTGCTGTTTCGGTCTCACCTGTGCTCGAGCGCTTTCAACACCGTGGTGATGACGGCGCAAATGGCTCGTCATATTAGATGTATTGCCGTGAGCATAAGGCACTCGCGCGTGGCAAATTTTACATAACGTGACTGTTTTGTCCACGTTTTTTTTTACCATCGCTGCTGTGATCTATTGGAAACCCGAAATGTTCCCAGACAGCAGACTTGAATGAAGCAGGTGGCGGCTCTATTAACGGCTTATCTCCTCCACTCGCCATGCTGAACAGTAACGTTACACAAGCCAAGCGCAACACACAAAAACACCAACACGTGAGGAACTGTATCGTTTTAGCAACATATTTACATACTATGAGTTGACTGGATGGCAGTCTCACATGAAACGCACGTGGGGCGTGCAACCGCGGTTCACGTGTGTATCGAACCGTGGGAGGAGAACGGGACGGTTCGATTTTTTTACCGAGAACCGTTGCACCCCTAGTCATCATCGTTTCCAAAGGATTGACATTAAGGGCCAAATAGTACTCAGGGTTAGTGAGTTGTCGAAGTCCTTCCTGAATATACTGCTCTCTCCCCCAAACAACCACCGCACCTCCTTTATCAGCTGGTTTTATAATAATTTCCTTATTTTCCGATAGCCACTTCAATGCTGTAGATTCCTTCTTTGTAAGATTATAACGCTTTGGTTTTACTTGATTTTTAAAAAGACAATCCACATCTTATGTGACTTTATTAATATAGGTGTTAAGTTTCGGATGGGAACTCCTGGGAAAGAAGGTGGACTTCGGTTTAAAGGAAGTAACTCCTATCGTCTCTGTAGAGTAACTTTTAGATGAATTATCCCCAGCACGATGATTATTAAAATATCATGTTTTAAGATGTAAGTTCCGAAAAAAACGAAACAAGTCCACTTTAGTTTGAAATTCATTAGCTGTGTGAGTCGGGGCAAATGTGAGGCCCTTTGATAAAACAGAAACACAGTCAGATGAAAGAGCTGTATTCGATATATTAATATTGAAACGCGTAGATCTACACTTTTAATTGTTTTAATGATTTAGCCCAGTCCATTAAAGGCTTTTTTTCTATACGAGTGCCTTTGATGTTTGTTATTTCAAAATTAGATTTTGAGACTTTAGCCAGGATTTCACAGAGAGGGTCACATATGTGTCTGGAAGACTGTATTTTAAAGTTTCTTCTTAGTTTAGCAAAGGAAAACCAGTCTCCTGTTGGCTTATATCAAAATCCTCTGACATTTTTCTTTACAAATCCTCGTTTTGTACTCGATTTGTGACTGGTGTTTTGTTTTGCTCTCTCATCCGCACTTCTGCACTATTCTGAACCTGCATATGACCGTTAGCAGAAGCTAGAGATTACTGTTTATAAAGTTTTAAATATGGACATTTTTGTTACAAAAATGCATGTATTTGCTTCAGGAGGCCTATATTTACCCCTCCGAACCACGTGGGACACTTTTTATGATGGATGGATTCAGTTTATTGGATTTCTTTTGAAATATTGAAAATTAAACACCCATTTACTACCATTATAAAGCTTGCAAGAGCCAGGACATTTTTTAATAAAACTCTCATTGGATTTGTTTAAAAGTCAACTACACCTAGGATGCCTTTAGGACGAGTAATTAATGGGCTAATTTTTGGGTAAACTATTCCTTTAAAAACATTTGTGCCACATTTTCAGTCTGGTTTTAAAGAACTGAAATCTGCTTTGTAAAGACCAGGACACACCACATCCTGTCAGCTCATGTTAGTAGCAGTTTGCACAATTCAACATGCTCGGGTCGTCAGTGAAAGTGATTTGGCTCTGATTGGATGCTCAGTTTAGAGAGAAAGTCAGTGCCCGAGAATTAAAGTGAAAGTGATGAAAATGAGCAATTCAAAATGGCACCGGCAGAAAGCTGGTCTAATATTAAGTTATTTTACCTGAGCGTTCAAATTAACAATTATTGCCATAACAACATCAGCTGCAGAAAATAAAGTTATCAATATAACTGATATTCAAAATGGTAAGCAAGCGCTGCTTTGTTTACATGTTGTATATCTGCATATATCTCATATATCCTTGTTTTGGTTTTTCCTTTTCAAAGACTGATATAGACTATGGATACCTGGACACTTGAGAGCGCATACACACAACAGGAAATAAGATCTCGTGAGAGGTCGCAGAAACCTTTCCTGCTAAACATTAACAATAATTAGATATTACATCACAATTTGGTAGTAAAACACAAGTGTTGCTTATTTTATTGATGCAAAGATGAGTATGTTTATTTTGTACAACATTTGCAACTGCTTTTTATCACTTAATTAGAAGCACCGCAAATTACTGTCATCTGTTAGACACTACTGAACAGATATTTAGAAGTTTATTTTAAAATGCAAAGTACTGACAAAAGTAAAAAAAGCACTGTAAACACTTGTCTACTTACAACACTACAAGTGTGTCCCATATGACACAGTAATGAAAAGCTCTACACAAACTTGTGCTCAAGTGCAAAGACTGCAAGTGTGGGTATTTGGACAACTGCAGGGTATTTTTATTTTGTACATAAGATGTAAATACGGTATATTTGTACGGTACAAATGTATTCTAAATACATTTTAGTATATTTATTTTTCACTAGGTTATCTCCAATATTTAAACAGTTGTTAATAAGAACATCTTTTGTGTAGAATATGTACAGTAATGTAACAACCTTGAAGGTCTATACGATCTGACAGCAAGCAACATGGTTGCAGCTGAGTGCATATTGTAGGGTATCGGACCAAATCAGACAATTGAAGATCAGATCAGAACAGTGTTGAAACAAAGAGCTCAATTCCACAAGGAGGCCCAACAACATGGAGGATTGTAAATCAGATATCCTGGCGCCACAAGTCTGAAGTGAGTCTAACTAACTAGCAGCATTAAAACAAAACAACACTTATGGACACTTATTGATAATTCCAAATCAGGAAGAGGATTGTAAAATTTGGGGCAAGTAACCAACATTAATGGTCAAAGAGACAACACATCATGACAACCACAAATAACCTAAGAGGATAACTACTAGTTAAATGCTTCCTCAGACTGACTTCCCCCACGTAAGTCAGAGACCTTTGACCTTTTGTTCCTCACAGAACTCGTCCTCACAGAATGACAGAGACTGTATTTTACATATGTAGATGCACCAAAATGATGCTAAAAGGACTTAGAAATGATTATCTGTTTATTGCATTACTCCATATCATGTATGTAACCCACCCTTTACTGTCAATGTCATTTTCAATGATTACTGAATAGTTTATAGGTTTATTTTTGTGTTTAGTGTGTGTTTGAAAATCTCTCCTTAAAACATTTCTATCAATCAATCTTGTTATAGAAATCATGATTAAATTATACTTCGCAAGAGCAGGAAAATTCAAACCATGTGACTAATAAGATAAAAGTATGTACTGGGAGGAGAAACATAGCAACACCACAAGCAAAGACGATGTCTAATTGGTCAAGGCACCATTTGGGATGTGTCCAACAGCCCAGGTTAAAGACTCAGGACACCAACAAATTTTTGCCCTGCTTTTCACTTGTTGGGCTTCCTGGTCTGCATGCCTGCTGCTCCTCTAACATCATGAGCAGATAACCTGTCTAATCTCGTCACACTTTTCTTCTTTCTGTCTTTAGATTGTTTTTCTTTCCGTTGAGAGTTTCGTGTTCTGATTTAAGTTTTGCCGCAAAGCCTCCGAGTCCGACCTCAACTGTGCCCACCTCAAAACTTCAACCAGCCCACAACTCCACACACATAAGTTAACAACCAAGACGTCACTCCGGACGACTACTAGACCTCCAGCGAGTCAACAACCTAGGAAACCTCCTTTCAGCAGACGACGCCACACAAAATGAAATCCCAATAAACACAGGCAACGCAAGTAAACATTTCAGATTCTAGCTGAACTGGTGCATTTAATATAAAGTTTAACAGCCTCATTAAGGAACTCAATTAGAGGGTGATTAAAATGATTGATTGTTGTTCAGATCTAAGCAAATGCATATATTGCTACATATAAACTTGGGATTTCACATTTTCACTCTCTTAAACTAATTCTTTTCTTACTTTCTGTCTTTCTGCAACTTGTGTGAATGTGTGACACATCTTTCTATGTTAGAATAGTTCTTAGATTTGTCTTAAATCTTATTTATATTGAAAATAGAAGTAAACGTTCATGTCTTAAACTGCCAATCTTGTCACCATGCTAATAATAGTGTTTTACTATACTTTGGATATTATATTAATATCAATGGCAGAGCTGGTGTTATACAACCCGTTCAATGAATTGCTGGTAGATTCAGTGATTAGCTATAAAACAGTGATTCAGTCAAAATGTATAATTAATTCCCTTTGAACTAAATTGACCTGTTTCCCTTACAATATGCTAACAGTGGGTAGTACGTAAGTCAGGGTTGCCAACCTGAATTACCTGGTTGGAATGAGAATTTTATGATAGATGAATACATTTAAAATACATTTATTTTATTAACTAACATATTGCTGGAGACTTACTGATAAAAATTATAATTCAAATTTATTTACTTGTGCACAACGCACATTTATTAATATTATCCCTAATTATGTTTAAATGTCACTGTTTATGAGTATATTCTGACTTTCAAATAAATGTAAACAATTTAATATTGACATAATTTAAACTATTGACATCTGCAGCTTCATAATAAACATTACTCAAAGGCACAAGATTAGTTTGTAATTATTTTCACTGACTCTCTTTTTCAAATGTTGAAAATACTAAATACAATAAATACAACAATAAAAGCAAGTTTATAATAATTCATGAGCTTAATTTAATCACAGTGAAATAATTATGACGTGTCCCCTCATGTAATGTCATGACAAAGTAATGCACTTGCAAATCATTAACTACAACATGAATTAACATGTACTAACAGTGCCATCCTTATTCCTTTAAACCACCAGTATGAAAACCAATGATAAAAAATATTTGTAGTTTTATAAATTTTTTATTTATAGAATTAAACACATTTACGGACTCCAGAAAGCTCAAACACGGGTGTAAAAACAAACAAGGCACATTTACATGTAAAATATGGCACGTTCGTAATCTAATGCTACTTGAACTGTGTATTTGTCACCTAAACACATATAATTCATTACTGTACATAACTTCCTGAAAAAAAAAAAAAACACATGCAAAAATGTCTTTAATTATTAATTTGGTTTGGCACATTCACCACAGTGAATGTAGTGTGGACTGAGACACTGAAAAGTGCACCAGATTGACTTTTACAAACATTTGACTTGTACAAACAACGTAAATATGTACAAAAACCTCTTACTTGGAGTTCAGATTTTATGCATTTAATACTCCGGAGATTTGTCCCCCATGGTATTGGAAATGGTACTGAATATGTATATTTTTTAAGTTATAGTACTGAATTCAGAAGGTCCAGTATGGTGACAACACTGGACTCAGGATAACCATAAGCTGTGCTTTGTGTTCCTGTGTTTGAGATCATTTCTAGCAGTCAAATGATCCATGAATATTTTATCACTGCTTTTGACATTTCTATTTATTTGTAGTGGAAGAGAAATTATCTCCTGTAATAGTTAACTGGTGACTCTGAAACCACTGCAGAAATAAGTTTGCCATCAGAAACAGTTAAACCAGGACCTTTTCAGGAAAACAACTGAGACCAGTTTGACTCTGTGCTGAAACTCTGTTTACAGCTGCTTTATGTTTCTAATGTCTGCTTTATGTCTTTATGTCTGTCTTTCAGCACATTCAGTTTTAGCATTATTATGATACAAAGCTATTATACAACATTCAAAAGTGAACAAATTATATTTGTAAGCACTTTATTTTTACAAAGTAAGTTTCCTAAATTGCTAAGTTATTTGTATTTTGGTAACTCCAATATGTTTAACAATAGCAGTAAAATCAAATGACGTAAAAATGCTGCTCTTGATTTTTACTAAATGAGTCTGAGTTCATTATAAAGACACAGTATTAGATCAAAACTGTCTGCAGATGCCACAAAGCTGTTGAGTGATAGTTTCTCTCTCAAAGAGTAAAGAGCGCATGATAAGAAATACTGTTTGAAAATCACAGACACACTAATAAACACAGTAAAAACAATTTCAGAATATGCAGCTTTCTGTGATTTACCGAAAAAGACACATTTGATCATCTGTTTGATCACGATATAAAGAAATTTGAATGAAATCATCAAAATGACTTAAGCACAGCATTAGTCTCAGAAGCACAAAGTGACCAATGACACATCATAAGACAACACACATACCTAAAAAACAACTGAAGAAAGATGAAGCTCTCACCTCAGTGTTTGTACATCTGTCTTTTTCTTCCTCTGAACTGTCGTGTTGAACAGCAGCTCTGGAAAGAAGAAGAGAAAGAGGAAGAGATTAGGGCTGTCACGATTATGAAATTTGGCTGACGACACTGATCTATAATAGAGAACTGGATAGCTCATGACGTCATAGAAGTGAAGCCACCGCGCCGCCATATTGCTATATGCCATATTGCTCCCTAGTACTCGCAAACATTCTATTGAATTAATAGGAAATGATACGATTTTAACGACAAAACATTGCCTAACGGGACACCATTTTTATATCTGATTCCTCCCTCCACGGAAATAGGATGTCGCTGGTCTTGGTTAATAGCAGGTGGCAGTAATGCATTAATTTAGTTTGTTCTCCGCCCTTTAAATGAAGAAAGAAGAAGCAGCAGCTCTACCACGGAATGTCCTTCGATTAAGCTGCGCCGTGCAGCACAGACAAGTGATGGATTTTTTTAGTGGGGCTGCACGATAAATCCTATGCGATTGTTATGCGAATCTCATCAGTAAAGCCGGATCTGTGATTAGCATTAAGTTTCCATCACGTACGTTCAGCTGCAGTGGCAATTAATACACAGAGCCGTAGATCACTGACAAGCTACGCAATATCGCGTTCATAATCGCAGATTAATCAGATTCGATTATGAGCGTGATTTTGCGTATTTTAGCAGTGATTTGCGGCTCTGTGTATTCATTGTCACTCCAGCTGAACGCACGTGTTGGAAACTTAATGCTAATCACGGAACCGGCTTTACTGACCAGATGCGTGACAATGGCATGCGATTTATAGTGCAGCTGTAAC